>LR749636.1:219907-314907 GCA_902729485.2 Mus minutoides
GCTTTTAGCAGTAAAATATGGTACAGGATAGAGCCTGTGTTTAAAAATACCACTGACAAGGACACAGCACAAGAAAGGAAGGAAAAGAAGGATGCTATCGGCAGTGGCACAGTTGATCCTCCTTGTCTGAACCTTTGGTGTACTGTGCCTAAGAGGCCATTTCTACTGACATGGTACAGTTAGAGGTTATTGTAACCATTTCAGCAATAGACAGGAACTCAGCTGGAACTGATATGTGTGATCACTGATTGATTACCTGCCTGCCTGATAGTGTGTAGTTGAGTGAACTCATTTCCTTTACAGGACAGAAAAATTCACAAAGTAGAAAGTGCAGGTCCTTAAGTGACATGAAAATTACTGCTAAGGATACAGTGATGGACGTCTGCACATATATGTGCACCTATATGTCTGCACACGTAGGTGCACCTATTACAGAAATGGGTATGTTCACATTTTTAAAAACTCTCAGCTATGGAAGTCCATATTTACAACATGGATATAGGGATTGTCATTTTTTGCATTGAGAGCGAGAGAGAGAGAGAGAGAGAGAGAGAGAGAGAGAGAGAGAGAGAGAGATTTCTTCCTTCCAAGAGAATAAGCTTCAAGTTTCCTTAGACTTCTCAGCCTTCCTATTGATTCTGACTTTGATCTATAACCATTCTCTCCAAACATGCCCTTCTGGGTGGGGACTCTTCTGATTCCCCTTGCTGTGCTATCTGCTTTCTTGGAATTCAGACACCTGAATGCTTCACGATTAAGAATGTCTTTTTCATCTTCTTATCCCAGGAGCTGGGAATAATAGTAATGACTGTTCCACCAGAGTCTGCTGAGGTGAACAGTGACTCTGTATGAAGCGAACAGTGACGCTGTATGCCATGGCTTTGTAGCGAGAAGCTTGCTTCTGTGAGGTGGTCCTGGGTCCCCTGGTTCATCTTAATGGGGTGCACACAGGAAGGACTAGCCTGGTGTCAGAAGACAGTTGCACATGACAGGGCTTGGTTCCATTCGCCATGACACCTCCTGAGAGGAAGATGAGGCTAGTTTTGAAATACAACTGGTTCTCCTTGTTCTTGCCTGGAGGATCTGCCTCAGTTGGTCTTTCTGGGCTTTGTCTGATCATCATGTTGGTTACCCATAATCCATCATGTTGGTCACTCCATCTCAGGGCACGTGACATAGCTCCCTAGCATATAATGTCCTACATGTTTGCTTATGCCCTCATTCACCATGATCAATTTTTCTATCCAAAGCAAGTTGTTTTCATAACCAGCTCCCTGTCAATGGCTGCAGACGACCCCACCCTAATTCTTATTTCTCCAAACCCAGTTATTTTGATACTCTAGTGTATCCAGGAGTAGCAAGTAGGGCTTTGTCTGCAGGATCATGGAGTCCATTGAGATGGGATGAAAGTCACAGACCTGCTGATCAGAAAAACTCACATGTGCACACTCAGAGAAATTATACATATAGTTTTTTACATACACATACTGGTTTGTAGATCCATCAAAAGACTCATGAAACCCAAGCTAAAAAATCTTTTCCTCAGAGATAGGCCCAGGGTCCTTGTTTACTCTGGGACATTTTGACAGAGCTAAAGTGTCCCCCACCCCAAACTACTCAACAAAAGCAGTGGCCAAGTTAAACTTTCTCAATTTCTCATTTTCTTAAATTCCTTCAAAAGCCAGGCAGAACCCCTGTGTGCCGATCTCTCTCTCTCCTGGACACTATTGTGTGCATCCACCCACACAGGGTTCTTCCTTCTGGTCACTTCACCATACCCCTTTCACATGCAGGTGACCACTCTCTGCATTATTACCAACATTTTAAATGCTTGGCTAAAAAGAAATCTCAAATTCACAGTCTTTTTCTTTTTTTAACCCTGGCAAATTGATCACAAGAACTGAGAGTCCTGCAAAGGGCAAATGGAGCATCTCATAGTACCCAAGCTAACCTGATCCATCAGGTCACTGTGGCCTTCAGATGGAGACCTCATCCTTCAAGCCTCGGCAGAGGGGCCTGAAACGTGTGTGTGTGTGAATGTGTGTGTGTGAGTGTATGTGTGTGAATGTATGTGTGTGAGAGAGAGAGTGTGTGTGAGTGTGTGTGAGTGTGTGTGTGTGTGTGTGTGTGTGTGAGTGTTACTGGAATTGAACCCAAGGTTCTATATGCTTAGTAGGCAAGCACTCAACCACAGAGCTATATACCCCAACCCACATTTGAGATTTCTTTAGAAAGAAAAACTAATTTCTTGTCTCAGAACTAAACAAAACTCTAGACAATTCTTTCTTAAAATGCTCAAGCTGGTATATTTCAGAGCTAAGAGCCATATGGTTTTTTGAATGTTATTTATTTGTACATGCATATGTGTTTGCATATATAATGACATATATGCATGACCTCCTTTGATCGCTTCTCCAGCTAATTTTCTGAGACAGACTCTGTCTGGACCTGTATCTCACTGGTCTGGATAGATGGCTGCTTAGCAGGTTCCCAGGATTAGCTTAGCTGTCTCCCGCTGCCCCGGCACTGGCTGTCTCTCAACTGAGTCTCTGGACTCAGAGCCTCAAGTTTACCTAGCAAGTACCTCTCCCAGCTCAAGAGTGGACTTTTAATTATGATAGACTAACTATAAATTAATACCTCACAGTAACTACCGAGAAGAGAGCGTATGAATTTTTAAGCTCTTTTAAAAAAGCATAGTCTGAGTTTGAACACTTCTACATATTTTAAGAATAAACAAAGGAGTAACGTATTCACAAGAAAATGTCATGTTTACCATGTTTAGAAATTCTTACTCCACAGGCCCTGCTTTCTCTCTATTTCTGTCCCCGGCAGCAGGGAGGGAAAGAGTCAAGTGTCCCAGATGTCTCTAGGAAAGAACAATCAAGTTACTTCACAACCAGTGAAAGAAACAGATTTGATTTCGGGTGAATTTGCCGGAGGCGGCTGGAGCCTCTTCCCTTAGCACCACCTTCTTCATCTGTTACTCCAGTTTCGAATCCAGGCTCCGATTCTGTTGATGAGGTTTTTAGCTTCCTAAGATCTACACCACATTTCACCCCCTTAGTTCCTAAACTGTTACCACCTGCAAACCCTTGTCACCTGAGAAAGTTTTATAAGACCTCAGGCATTTTAAAAATAGACAAATCAAACATTTACTTATAGTAAATCATCAAGAAATTGATTTTAAAACATTTTTGATGTGTGTGTAATTTTACCATTTAATAAAAATGAAAGGAAATTTGCTTGCTAGTGAGATAAATGTGCTAAATATCTTTCATAAAGAATTAAATTGCATGAATATTTTATACCACAGCATGTAGCGTTACAATTTTCCCCAGAATTTACTGACACTCTGATTTTGTGATCCATTGTCAAGGCTGAGAACAGCATTTGACATACGTGTATAATGCAGGGTTGGTGAGAAGGCTCAGCAGGTAAGGACAATGGCTGCTGAGCCTGATGGCCTAATGGCCTGATTTTAATTCTTGGGACTCGCAGGGTAGAAGGAAAGAATTGTTTCCCACAAGTTGTTCTCTGGCCTCCATATTCATGCCAGGTCACATATGTTCCTACACACACATATATATATGCAGATAACTAAAAATATAATAATAAAATGCTTAGTTACACAAGATAGCAAAAGTATATTTAAGACCATTTCAGGCATCACTCAAAACTGTTCCTTAAACCAAAATTGACAATTTCTTTTTTTTTTCAATTTTTTATTAGGTATTTTCTTTATTTACATTTCAAATGCTATCCCAAAAGTCCCCTATACCCTCCCCCTACCCTGCTCCTCTCCCCACCCACTCCCACTTCTTGGCCCTGGTATTCCCCTGTACTGGGGCGATAATTTCTTTTTTGAAGCCTGTCAGCAATTCAAACAGTAATTTTAAAAATTAATGCTACCGGTGAGACAGCTCAGCTTGTAAAGGCACTCGCTGCCAAGTCGGAAGGCCTGAGTTCAATTCCTGGGAGCCACACAGTGGAAGCTAAGAGCTGACTCAACAGAGTTGTCCTCTAACCTTCACACACACTCACAAAATCTTAAAAATTTTAAGTTAATAAAAATAAAATAAATCAATTCTAATACAGTGCAACCCAAAGATATACTAATTTGATCCATGCTAAGAATGACAGTAGAAAAATATTCAAAGACTTGATTTTCTATAATTAAATTATTATCTTTCTATAAAGGAAGGTAACTTTGTATGTATTGTACGGTAAAGCACTGTGGTTCCTAACACATGATAGATAGCATGTAATATATGTATCATGTATCATATATGTATATGATATATATATGTGTGTGTGTCCCTCTCTCCCTCTCTCCCTCTCTCCCTCCCTCCCTCCCTCCCTCTCTCTCTCCCTCCCTCCCTCCCTCCCTCCCAGCATATGGCTAAGATGTCAGTTGCTGCCAGTCTTCAATCCTTGTTTGTAGGCATGACTGTTGGATACTGTTTTATATACACCAGCCATGCACATGTGGTTAACCATATTCTCTGCACACAAGTCCGATTTCAGTAGAGACTGCAGACAGGTTCCAAGGACCTCCATTCCATGTTCTCCTCCTTGCATGCTGTTCCACTTCTCTGGGCTTTGGCTTCATTGCTTATAACAAGAATTAGATCAGTGGTTCTCAAAATGGGGTCCCTGGACAGCAACACTATCCTGACCTGGTAGTTGATGATAAATGCAAATCCTGGGACTCCTACCCATGTTCCCTGAGTCAGAGCCTCTGGGAGTGGGTCCTAGAGATCTCCCTGAACAAGCCCTGTAGATAATTCTCAAAGTTCAGGTCAAGTTCTGAGAGCCACTGAAATGACATTCTTTAAGGTCCCTTCTAAGGCCAACATTCTATGAATCCATTATCCTTTAATATGACTGTATGATTTAAGTGATTTAAAAAATTTCTTTAATTGAGCCTTAAGATCATGGGCAGTTCAGGAAAATGAAAGAGAAAATTCTGAAACAACACATTTATTATATAATTACGTAGTTTCTCCAAACACTTACTTAAATTCATTCTTCCCCAGCCATAATACTTTTAAAGAAACTTTAATGAAAAAAAAAATCCCTCTGAGATTTATCACAGTGGAGTTGTACATCATTTTAGTGAGTGGTTGAAAACTGCTGAACAGGTGTAATAATGCCTTCGGGATTAAATAATTATAACAGAATTACATCTTCATAATGACAGCCAAGGAGGGTGACTGTGAGAGTCAAGTAGCCAGAACTGTTACTTGCCTTCTCCTGGTCAGGATCCTGGGTTTATAAATGGTCCATGGTTGCAATTAAAAAGCTCTACTCATGTGAATTTTGAAAAGACATTTTAAAATCAGGACAATTTTGTGTATGTGTACGTGTGTGATATAGATTCAGGTGTGTGGCTACGTGTGTGGCGTAGGGAATGATCCTGCATGAGTGCACATGTGGAGACTACTTGGTTTAGAAAACAAAGAATACACACACACACACACACACACACACATACACACACATATATATCATATACATATATGATACATGATACATATATTACATTTATATACACACATACATAATATATGTTTATTATATATATAATCTCAAGAACACAGAAGTCCAGAAAGGAAAATTTAACTACTTGAAGAAAATTTCTACTTGAGTGTCAACTCTACCCTATTTTTGAGACATTGACTCTTGGTGAATCTGGAGTTTTATGCTTTGGCTGGACTAGCTCACCAGCGAGCTCCTATCTGCCTGTTCCTCTCCAGGGGATGCTGGGGATGTGAACTCAGATTCTCATGCCTGCACAGCGAACACTTTACCCATTGTTCAATTGCTCCAGCCCTGGAGTGTTTTTTCACAATACAATTTTCTTAACTGTATATCTGTATGATACTAGGAATAGTTTAGCTAATTTAACCAATTATTTAATTTAATCAGTTCTCATTAACTCAGCTAAAACAAAACCAAACATCACTTAACTCAATGAGTGGCTGTTGCTTACTGTCAACAAGTCTAAGACACTGTAGCTGGGGGCTGTTTATTTCTATCGGCTCTAGGACAGTATGAGACTCACAAAAAAATCTAGAAAGGTTCTTCATATCGGCAAGGCTCAGGAAGTAAAACAAAACAACCTACCTCTCATGAGTTCTCAGATTGTACAATAAAGGATCTGAGTTTGGTGTGTTGTTCTCTTTAACAGCGAGGCATGCTGGTTTACACTTATCCCAACACCGTGAAGCTGAGGTACGAGGATGAGACCATCCTGGCTACACAGGGAGATCTTGAGCATCATGGCTGATTTCAACCACCAATCTGCTTGGGTTTGTAAGCCCCTTGGGTATTAATGAAGCACACGGTTTAATGTGTCTGTTCAAGGTTTTCCAGGGGTTGCCTGAGTGGGGAAGGACTTGATTGACTGTGAGTGGAACCATCCCATGGGCTAGGGTCCTGGACTGAATAAGAATGTACAAAGGAGAAAGCCAGCTTTAGTACCAGCATTACCCTTCTCTCCTGGTCTATTTATGAACAGCCTCATAACTCTGCTGCCCTGCCTTCTCATTACAATGGACTGTATCCCAAAGCCATGATACCTTCTCCTTCTCCTTCTCCTTCTCCTTCTCCTTCTCCTTCTCCTTCTCCTTCTCCTTCTCCTTCTCCTTCTCCTTCTCCTTCTCCTTCTTCTTCTCCTCCTCCTCCTCTTCTTCCTCTACCTCTTCCTCCTCTTCCTCTACCTCTTCCTCCTCTTCCTCCACTTCCACCTCCTCCTCTTCCCCCTGTTCTTCCTCTTCCCGTTCTTCCTCCTCCTCCTTCTTTTCTCCTTCATTACAGTTGGTCCTCCCAACAGGCACAGTACCTGAAACACTTCTTGAAAGATCCTCCAGGATCTCTGAAGACGGTTATAAATGTCTCATGGATTACCAAGTAAGGTTCTCTCAGCGTCTCCACTTGCTTCACGGAGTGAGGATGAAAAATAAAGATTTAGACTTTTCAAAACATGAGCAGAAGTCTTCATAAACAAGTGTGTTTAAAATTTCCTTTCTGGACTTCTGTGTTCTTGAGATTATATATATAATAAACATATATTATGTATGTATGTATGTATATAAATGTAATATATGTATCATGTATCATATATGTATATGATATATATGTGTGTGTGTGTGTGTGCTTTGTTTTCTAAACCATGCATCTAGGAAGACCAGAAAGAGGCAGACCTTAGGTGTCTTGGGGTCCAATACCTTTAGTCCAGGCAACTAAAAAAAAACAAATACAACAACAACAACAAAAAAACCCAAGATTTTAAGTGTGTGTTCGGGTTGAGGCTGAAGCCAGAAGAGATTAAACACTCAGAAATGCTACATCACGTGAGCCAAAGGGCTTCCACAGTTAATTGAAACATTTGAGGAAAATGGAGATTACCTGTGTTTTATGTTAGCAGTTGATGAGAAAACGTGAGATCGCTGTGATATACCCATTGGCTTGTGAATCTAAAGGTGTTCAGAGAGTGTCACAAATCACTTTGATGTTCCTGAGAAGGAGATTTTGCCTCTGAAGCTCCGATTAATAAAAGAAAAAAAAAATATGTTTAGCTTTATACCTCATGGTTGTCTGTGTATCTGTGTGTCCTGATACATAGCAGCCCCTTCATTTCAAAGCCGGGATAACTCACACTCAGGAAATCAGCTCAGAATTCATTGTCTTCAGATTAATATATGTAAAACATCTCAGTCAGAGGCAGCAAGGAGTCAAAACAAATCACACCACGACTGGCTTGAAGATCTGTTCTCATTTGCAAAGGTTATAGGAATTTGAAACAAGCATACATGATCATTTTTTTCCCTGAGCACAAAATTTGTTTATGGCCTATTCAGAAAAGAGGTGGCAAAGATATAGTGCTACAAGTCTTTATCTCCTGCTGCGTGTGAGTCTGAGGTCAGCCTGGCTCCCGAAGGATGATTCATTCCTCCTTCCTGAAAGTGGGTGCTGGGGAGGAGGAGGCTGTCATGGCAATGGGCAGGGTGCTGGGGAGGAGGAGGCTGTCATGGCAATGGGCAGGGTGCTGGGGAGGAGGAGGCTGTCATGGCAATGGGGGAAGGCAGCCTAGAGCCCTGCTGAGTCCTTCATATTCACCCCCAGTTGCAGCCATAGTTTGTTTTTTGTTTTGGTTTTTCAAGACAGGGTTTCTCTGTATAGCTCTGGCTGTCCTGACACTCACTCTGTCGACCCAGCTGGCCTCAAACTCAGAAATCTGACTGCCTCTGCCAAGAGCTGGGATTAAAGTCATGGTCCACCACTGACTGGCTATATATCTATCTATATCTATCTCTATCTCTATCTCTATCTCTATCTCTATCTATATCTATATCTATATCTATATCTATCTATGCATTGATGGTTTGCCTGCATGTATGTCTGTGTGAAAGTGTTGGATCCCTTGGAACTGGAGTTACAGACAGTTATGACTGCCATGTGAGTGCTGGGAATTGAACCCAAGTCCTCTGGAAAAGCAGCAAGTACTCTTATCACTGAGCCATTTCTCCAGCCCTGACTAATAATAAGCAAATCAAATCTCAATCTCTTATCAATATCCAGCATTGACTTCAGTAAGGAAAACAGCAGGGGAGATCTAGATTGACCCATCAGTCCTAACCACAGACCTGCCTCCTGGCCAGGGTCTAGGATGAGATTTGATTTATTCAAAATAGTACACTGGTTGAGACTAGAGCCAGTCTCCCTAACGGTGAAGATGAGAAAAGTAACTTATGTAAAATCTCAACAGCACCCCCCATCTCCCAAAAAGTGATTCTTATAAAACTTAGATGCATAGGCAACTAACAAAGCCAGGCACCCAGGAGCAGGGTGTGCTGGTGCAGTGCATTTAAGAGGCCGGTGACTGGCCTCCTTCTCGCCTTAAAACAACATCAAACAGGTTTCTGGGAAACAGGGTTCCTTGTGCTCCTGCTGGGATGTGCTGGTTATGAATTGCTGACATGGAATGCCTTGTCCGCAAACGTGCTCAGCGATGCTATTTAGAAACGGGGGCCGTTCTTGGGATTTAGTGATTTGTAGGGGATCTAGCTTCCATCCTAAGTGTCCCTTAAGGGACCATGTGTCAAGTGCTTAGTTTTGGGAGAGTCACTGCTTGGAGGTGATGAGAACACCGATCACAGAAGGGATCATGGAAATCTAGCCCTCTTCTTTTCTTGTGTTCAGACTCCAGCTCTGCAGAACACTTGTTCATGGGAACTTGCAAACAGTGACGTAAGTGTGCAAGTTGTTTAAAAAGTCTTCTCCTGTGTGATTTTGTATACAGGATTTGAATCAATTTAACAGAAAGATAAAGGAAGGGGGACACACACAGACACCAATTATTCTTGCAATAGAGGCATGGGAAGGAGAAAATATGAAGTATGTTAGCTATATCTGGGACTGTGAATTGTTTTCTCCAAGTGACTCTTCTGGGTGCCCTTTGGGAGCTAGTAATATAAAATAAAAAGAATAAAAAAATAACCTAAGTAGCAAAACCTCAATATTTCTAAATAATAGACAGGAAGGAGAAGAAAGGGGCTTATTTTGGTGAAAGAAATGAATTCTAAAATCCTCCAAAAGGCTGCAGCTTTTACTTTGAAGTATAGTACATTTTTCAAAGCCATAAATGGGCACTTAATAAGCTAAATGAGGTAAGTTAATGAAAGAATCAAGATCCACAAGAAGCCTACATTATATAATTATGCATCATGAAATAGAAAGGCTTTTTCACATCTTGCAATTGATTGGGTGACCCAGGAATTGAAGATATATGGAAGTTTTAGTTTGAAAGAGCATCTAATTTCAGATAAGGGCTTTGTGCATCGTAGGCATCTAACAGTGCATGGTTAAGTAAAGCAAGCCAGTTGGTTAGGTTCACACTCACAGTGGGTTGATGTCACACCCAGTTCCCACTGAGGGCTTGGTGATCTTGCCCTCTAAGGATATGCAGGAAAGGAAGCAGAGAGATGGAAGGAGGCCTTAACTTCTTCCAACAAATCTGTAAAAACATCCATAGGAGAACTTCCAGTAGCAATTGATTATTTGCAATAATAAAATTAAGGATAGGTAATTTAAGAAAACTTCTTGGGGAAATTCCACCTGGAGTGTGGCCAGCGGAACTGGAAGAACAGAGGCAGAAAAACAAGGAAGTGGTCAGAGCAATAGATGACTTCTCAGATCTTAGGTGGGGGCTGGAGTCTGTAGGCAGTGCTAGCAGACATTGAACATGAATATTGAACAGAGCAAAATTCAGAAGCTGAGCCAAAAGGGAGACACTTCCCGTTAGACCTTTCTGGAACGTGCTCTTACAGCCTGCTGGGAACTGGGAACCCAGCACAAACGGTCAGAACCCTTGACTAGAAGGACATTGTCATTCTCAGCTAGACTATTAATTGGAAACTATCCAAAACATTACCTCACGTCAGGTCTGCTTACTTAGGTTTTTCCTTCAGCAGGGACTCAGGTGACTTTCTAAGCCCATAACATATCGTAGTATCAAGATCAATACTGAATTAGCAGACATGGCTAAGGATAACTGGGGGGAAATAATTAACAAAATTAAGGAGGATTTGCACCGCTGGGAGCCATAAAAGTTATTTTATGGGTCCATGTAAATGTAATAAAACCTCTATCTGTGCCACATTTAATTTCACATCAAAAAGGTCCCCGCAGATGGCCTGCAAGATTATTTCACTGGAATTGAATATGTCTCGGCTTTTTCTAAGTGAGAAAACTCTTACTCTGTTCAGAAAGTTAAGTTCCCCACAGAGAAGGAAATCACGCCCCAGCCAGTCACAGGCAGTGTTTAATGGGAGCTCCTCAAAGTGGGCAATATAATTAATTTTTATTAATAATAACACTTTATAATTGGAAGAGGCAGGACATAATAAATCAAAGGCTGCTTCCAAATATGACACATGGTGTTTCAAATAAAATCAAATATTGACAAGAGAGGAGTGCAGAAGGTCAGTGAATTCTCCATGTGCTTCTTAAACGGTGAGGTCTTGCTGTGTAGGCCAGGTTGGCCTTGAACTCAGAATCCTCTTACCTTAGCTTCCTCAGTGTGGTTTTACAGGCATTACCATGTCCAGCTGATAAGAATAATTTTAAGCTTAATTTGTTAATTAATGCCTGAAATCTAGGGCCCCACACATGTTGGCAGGTCTACGTGCAACCCCTGTCCAAAACATTCTTCTTCTTCTTCTTTTTCTTCTTCTTCTTCTTCTTCTTCTTCTTCTTCTTATTATTATTATTATTATTATATGTAAGTACACTGTAGCTGTCTTCAGGCACACCAAAAGAGGGTATCAGATCTTATTACAGATGGTTGTGAGCCACCATGCAGTTGCTGGGATTTGAACTCAGGATGTTCAGAAGAGCAGACAGTGCTCTTAACCGCTGAGCAATCTCTATAGCTAAATCCAAGACGTTCTTAATATTATTATGACCTATTTTAGCAGCTTGTCTGAATAGAATTTACACACCTTCCACTTAACCCATTTAGAGTAACTAAATGATTTTTAGCATGTTTAGAGTAGGCCAAAGATCACAATAAATCTTAAGACATGATCATCACTCCAAAGATAAGCACCGACCCCATTGTCCCCATTACTATCTTAAACCTCCTCCAATCCTGTGTAAATACTTCAATCCCTAGGGAACCACCAAAACTAATTCTGGGTGTTTCGCATAAGTGGGATCATACAGAATCTGCCTTTTATGACTGGTTTCTCGCCTCTCTTAGTCAGGGTTTCTATTCCTGCACAAACATCATGACCAAGAAGCAAGTTGGGGAGGAAAGGGTTTATTCGGTTTACACTTCCATACAGCTGTTCATCACCAAGGAAGTCAGGACTGGAACTCAAGCAGGTCAGGAAGTAGGAGCTGATGCAGAGGCCATGGAGGGATGTTCTTTACTGGCTTGCTTCCCCTGGCTTGCTCAGCCTGTTCTCTTATAGAACCCAAGACTGCCAGCCCAGAGATGGTCCCACCCACAAGAGGCCTTTCCCCCTTGATCACTAATTGAGAAAATAACCCACAGCTGGATCTCATGGAGGCACTTCCCCAACTGAAGTTCCTTTCTCTGTGACAACCCAGCTGTGTCAAGTTGACACAAAAACTAGCCAGTACATTGCCCTTAGCTCAAAATTTCATGCATCATGTAGTATGGTCACCACTTTATTCTCTTGCAATTGTCAAATAATATTCTAGTTTACAGCCATCTTACTTTTTACTTATTTGTTGATTTATGGACCTTTAGGTTGTTTATACTATTTAGATATTACAATATTGATGAAATGGACACTTATGATTGAGTTTTTGTATGGACATATATTTCATTTCTCTTGGTTGTATTACCTCATGTAGGAAATACAGAAACTCTGTGTTCATCATTTCATGTTGCTGCCAATTTGTAGAAAGAGATTCCTGTACATTCAGTAGGATTTTACATTTGTATTTCTGTTGTGCATAAATGGTGTAACTTCTCCATTCCTTCAGTAACTTTCATTTCTGGTCTCTCTGATTACAACTATCCTAGTAGGTGTGAGATAGTACCTCACTGTGACTTGATTGACTTCCCCCAATGACTATGCAGATCTTCTTTGCATACAATTAACCCACAGTTGTATGTGGGGAAGCTCTAATTCCAGTCCTTTCCCCATTTGATACTGGTTAATCTTTTTATCATTGAATTGTGCAAGAGTTCTTTGCATATTTCAGACCCATCCATGTCATCAAATATATGATTTGCAAATATTTCCCCCTGTGGGGCTTTCTTATCTTGGTGATGCTCTCAGAAGTCCTTAATTGTAATCAATCTGATTTACCTGGGGTTCCTGTGCAACATGGACTCTTGCCCTATTGAGGAAGGTTTTTTGTGACTCCAGGACACAAAGACTTACTTATGGTTTTTCCTCTAAGAGTTTTTATCTTTTACATTTAAGGCTGTGACATAGTTGTGTTATTTTCTATGTATAATGGAAAGAAGAGTTCAGCATCAGCCTGTATATGTGTGTTTTACATGATATTTAATATTACAGTTATATTTTACATGATATTTGGTATTCATTTTTCCTATGCTCTGAGAAATACATGTGCCCAAACGTAAAGAAGAAGAAGAAAAAAAAACCCAGTCTTTTGTTTCCTTTCTCATGATTTAGTATTAGGCCTCTGTCTTGATTTGGGTTTTCTTGTTATAAAGGGACCATGATCATGGCAACTCTTATAAAGGAAAATAATTAATTTGGAGCTGGCCTACAGTTTCAGAGATTTAGTCCATTATCATCATGGAGGTTACCATGGCAGCATCCAGGCAGACATGGAGCTGGAGACAGACATGGTGCTGGAGAAGCTGTGAGTTCTATATCTTGATCCACAGGCAGCAGAAAGAGACTGTCTTCCACACTAGGCAGAGTTTGAGCACAGGAAACCTCAAAGCCTCCCCCTCCCACCCCCCCTACACAATGACATACTTCCTCCAACAAGGCCACACCCTCCCCAACAAGGCCACACCCTCCCAACAAGGCCACACCTTCTAATAGTACCACTTCCCATGGGCCAAGCATTCAAACACATGAATCTAAGAGGGCCATTCCTATTCAAACCACCACAACCCCACTCGTGAGTTTGAACAAATAAATATACTCCAGCCAAGGCTCAAACACTCTGACTGAGCAACTTTCAACCGTTGTTCAAAGTAATGAAAGCAGTTAGCCAAGCTTCTGCCCAAGAACATGCGTCTTGACAGAGAATGATGATATCTCTCCTCTGAGGCTCACACATTTTATAAGAACCAATTGTTTTCAGATTAAAAAGACGCGATTCAACAAAAGAAGCTCTCTTACGTTACAGGTTGGTTCAATGCTTTTTAGAAAGCATCTTTGTCAAGATGTCCAAGTCTCAAACTTGTTCATGCCCTTTGACCCAGCCAGCTTTTCTAGTGTTCTTCAGACAGTTTGCTCACATGGACAGATCTATATAGACCTTTTTATCTCAGCACCTTGAGAACTAGATTCTTTTCTTACTTCAGAGTCTTAAAAAATTCACATAAAAGTTTGAATGTGTACCCTCAGGGTGTATACATTTGTTAATTCACAAATTATATAGACTAATAGAATGTTTGCACTAAAAAGCACACACATGATAAGTTAAAAGAAAGTAAGTTGTAATTTAAAATAAGTCTAAATTTTATTAATAAAAAGGAACGCCCTCTTATATCAACAAAATTATTAATAAGGTTTATGGAGAACAATAGAATGGATTTTTTTTCCTGGACAAAAAGTCTTGTCTGTTCTGTCATATTTGGCCATTAAAGTAAAGCCACAAACATGTAATGATCATTTTTTAGGGAGTGACTAATTAAAGCTAAATCATTCTATTTGATTTATATCTTTTGATGGACACATACGAAAGGGCCTGCACATTGACAGGAAGTAGCTCACTGTCTTAATCTCATTTTGGAGGGCCCCTCTCCTACATGCCTTTCCTGCCATCATCAGCTGAGATGTATATCCAGTGTGAATATTTTCCTCCTCCTAAGGCATTGGGTCATTAGTTCTGGGGTCCCATAATTGGAAGGGAGCCCAAGAATTTGTTCTGAATACATGGAGGATGTGAAGTCTATTACTAATTTTTCTTAAAAGCCAAGCTGACTCTTAAGTAAAATGATAACTCTTCCTGGAAAGCCTTCATTTTATACCTGCAGATGAGGTCCTATTATAGCAGGGTATTATTTTAAACTGAACAATAATAAGGAACTTGCAGTCCCCACAAACATTCCACACAGGAAGCTGTCTCTTGGCTGCAGCCCAACCCCTGTCAGACATCTTGCTAATCTATCGTATTGATCAGAGAGAAGTTCTCTGTGTGGTTCCTTCACAACTCCCAGGACTAGAAAAATAGCTTGGCTCGGATGTCCTGCTGCTGAACAAGCGTCCTTCCCATCTGCGAAGGACTAAATATCTCATCAAGTCACACTTTCTTCCAGAGTAAACATAGCATATTTTATTCTGAGTGTTTCCAAATGTGTGTTTTTCAGAACTGGGGGCTTTGAGTCCATCAGTCCTGTGACATTGCATGCTTACCTGAGGCCAGCACAATTTCAGGTCAGTTAGTATCTGCTGTTTTAATTTGGAGTTAAACAATTTCATGTGACTTATTTAAGATGAATTATTATGGAGTTGAAAATAACTCCTCTGGGAATCACCACAACCAACAGTTATAGGGCTTCACTCGGAGAAGCCAGGTCTCCGTTTACTCCTCGCTTCTCTCCCACCTCGCTGGCTCTGTAAGCCAGGCCTCAAACTTTCAATGCAACTACTTCGGTTCAGTCCATTGTCAACAAGGTAGGAGCATGGCAGCATCCAGGCAGGTATGGTGCAGAAGGAGCTGAGAGTTCTGCATCTCCATCTGAAGGCTGCTAGTGGAAGACTGACTTAATGAGAGTCTTAGCATATATAAGCCATCACAGAGACCTTGAACTACCTCCCAAGTGCTGGTAATACAGGCATGCACCACTCACCCAGTTTTTATGTGGTGCTGGGGACTGAACCCAGGGCTTCATGCATGCTAAGTAAGCACTCTGCCAACTGAGCTATATCCTGAGTTCCTCTACTTTTCTTTAGACTCAGAATTTAAACACCAGAGACAACAGGGCTTTGGAGCTAGCTGGATGAAGTGCAGATCTTATCAATATATAAGAAAAGCCACATGACCTAACAAGTACTTTCAGGTACTGGGAGACACCTCCCCCCAAAACACACATACCATCCCCCATAAGACTTTGCTTCACTGTCACACAGTGTGGGGTCCCAAGCTTTCTGAAGCTTTATGGGATTAAAGATGTCACAGGAAAGATCTGGAAAGACAGGGGAGTAGACCGAGGCCCTCCAAGGCTTCTACTTAGTGTTTTAATTGACGCCTGTAGACCATATATCTAAGCCAGGGCAGTCCTGGTTCCTTGGGAGAAACTGGGTATATTTTGTTTCCCTACAAACTCCTTTAAAAACAAAAAGCACACGTTGTATATTCAACTCACCTCAGCCAGTTAGAAAACAAAAGCAGGGCTTAGGATGGAATGTGGTGCAGGAACTTAAACCTGCATGTGTGCTCCCAATGGGATCCTGTGGGAGAGGAAAGCCTGAAAGGAGGTGAGAAGCAGGGCCCAGTTCTAGCTTTGTTTCCAATGAGATGGGGTCCTTTAACGTGGAACGCAGCCTGTGACTCAGATATTATGCAATATATAGCAAAAAAAGCCTAAATCAATGACACTTAAAAAGAAACTAGCCATTGCTTCTATTTATTGTTCTATCAGATGTGACAGGCACAAGAGAATCCTGTTTTGTTATTCAGGGTATCGGAGGAAAATGTACAAAATCTATACACACATATCGATCTGAGGTAAAAGTCTAAGAAAACTGTTGAGTTTTCAACAAATAAGCAAATAGCCTAATTTTGGTGATGAAGTCTTTTGCCTGACCTGAGTCTAGAGGTCTGGAAATCAGGACTTGAGGACAACTCTGCCAGTTATTGTGACCTTTATGACCCTCAGCAAGTTCCTTCCTTCTGTGGCTCCAGCATTCTTCACTGGGAAGTTGGGGAAATGGTCTGCCATGTTGGCCTCCTTGGCTTGCTATAAACTCCACTGGTCTGTGCTCAGGATCCTGAGCTCAGGACCTCCATACATGTACGACCTGAAGCTCACCCACATGAAGCAGTTCAGATTTTACTCAGAGGTGAAGACTGAATAGTATTTACTTCCATTGGGCTCCCAAAGTGGGGCTCACATTGGTACCCACATTTCTGATGGCCTGAACATGTCCATGGGAAGCCAACTATCAGAGAGGGGGAAGATGCTGAGAACTTCACCATCATCTAGGTGAACACCCTAGGGCAGTAGGGGTGGCAGAGGTGGGCCTGGCTCTTCCCATCTGAGTTCTTCCTGGAAGCATTCTGGAAGGGGATGTTCTAGGAGCTCCTGCTTCAAAGGGACCTCCTCTGAGAGAGCCAGAAAGAGACAAGCAGTGGAAGCCACAGTCTGCATGTGAGACAGGACCCTGGGCCACTCATCATGGACCCCAGGGAACTTCTGTCTGGGCACCAACACTGGGATGTTCTCATGCCTAAGCAGGAATGGAGCTAAGGAAAGAACCACCAAGAGGAAGCCGCAGCTCTCATTGAACACTGGTCACCAGCCTCCCTTTTAGAAACTTCTTCATAGTGGTTAGGAACACAGCCTAATGACACTCCTCAGAGTACCTGATGTAAACTTTAGTGAACCTAGAGGTAAACATTAGAGAGCCCTTTCCTAAAATCCCCAAACTGGGTGGGAGACATTGGATGATGTGTGGCCTAGGTTGGCTCTGCATAGCATAATTTATTGTACATATTCAACAGGCTTAGCCTTAACTTCCACCTATATATACAGTTACTTAGCCAGCTTGATTCTGGTTTTCCTGTGGGATAGATTTATAATCTCAGGGTAGAGGCTAATGCTTTAACAGCTGTAGTAGATTGGACCACCTCATTGGTACTGACAGACGTGGCAGATATCTTCTCAGGCTTCCCAGAACATATGTGGCAATGGATGTCCACAGCCCAGCCCACTAACTCCATGAGAGCCACTAAACGGACACAGGCCTTCTAACCCCCATTCTCCTGTGTCCTTTTCTGCTGGTGGCTCTTGGATGTAAGCTCAAGGCTTTTGTGGTTTGTCCCATTGTCATTCAAGACCAGGGGGGTTGTGAGCTGTCACCTTCTGCATGGGCAGCTTTCCCACCTCTACTGGAGACAACATTCTTTCTCAGGATCAGAAAAGCTTTCCTGACAGTGAAGTGCTGATAAAGGTCCCTGATGATGGGGGGGAAATCTATGACTTCATGTTTAATGCATCCTTCGGAGGTTTCCAAAATAGAATACTGTGACTGTCATTTGAGAAGGAAGAACACTATAGTCAAGTACCATTCTATATGATTCTAAGGAGGTTTAGAATCTAAACAGCTCAACTCCTAGCCCTGGACAGAATATTTTATGCTACATGTGAGTTTATCTTTTTTAAAGAGTTATTTCAAGGACTTAGTAATTTGCCCCTATTTATTCATAATTACAATGGTTCCTTCTTAGAAAAGAATATAGAGACATTAATTAAGATGCAGAAAGAGCCTTTTTTCTTGCTCCCATGCCATCATGGTAACTGCTCTTGGATGTCTTCCACCCAAGGCAGGAAGATGGCCAAAAAGAGAGTCTCTGGGATTTATCAACTCTAAGCTCCAACTTGTTTTGAAAAGTAGAAAATACATGATACAAGCAGACTCTGGAGATGACCAGACAAAGGAAGACTGGTGATCTTTATGCACAACTGCCAGCATTGAGGAAATCTGAAATAGAATACTATATGCCATGTTGGCTAAAACTGGTGTCCATCTGAAGTGGAGGTTCCTGGTTGTGTAATGTGATGCAAACTTGTGATGTTTTGCTGAGGCAAGACCCATAGGAGGACTCCTGATGTTTGTAAAGAGTATAAATAGGACTCAACAGACAGTGACATAGCTAACCTTGCAATGACTTGTTAGTCTCAGTCTTCATCGGGGATGGTTCTGGTCGCTCCCGATGACTCATGCCAATTTGGCGGAGGCCTGGCTGTTTCTTCTGGATTGTGCCAGGGCTACTGATTGGTATCCTGATACTACTGAACTGGACTGCTGGTATCCTGACAAATGGAGACTGGACTCTCCCCAAAGAACTCCTTCTAAACAGGTCCACACCCCCTTGTACTATTGACCATCCTTCTCCCCTACCTTTGGATGGTGGGATCGGGGTGAGGTGAGTGTTGAAGCGTTTGACAACCTTATTAAAAGTAGGTTTTAAAATATCTAAGCCTACATCCATCATTATGGTGGCAATGGTATTGAACTTGGCAGAGAATTCAGAAAATTCTACAAAGTATGAATGCTGGTTGTCATTGACTTGGTGATTATGATATTAGAAGGGTGCCAGAACAGACATTTGAAAAGTAAACCAGGAAAAGTTTGTTTTTTTAAATAAAACTGAGAGGGGGGAGCATTTGGCTAGCATATGTAAAACCCTGGGTTCAACCCCCAATTACAGAAAAAGCACAAGGGAAAAATGTGAATATCAGCAACTATAGAGAAGAGAACACAAGACCTCTCCGAGCCTTTGCTTGATGGTTCTTCCTTCTCTTCACCTTTCCAGAGGAGTCCTGACCCCTGCCTCATGTATTGCATGTTACCATAGTCAGATAGATTTGTGTGTGTGTGTGTGTGTGTGTGTGTGTGTGTGTGCACATGAGTGCTTTAAATCAGATTTTTAAAACATTGGATGCTAAATGAAATCCACATGTAAGGATTTTACCAGGAGGAAGGCTGTGAGTACATCCAGACAGGTGAAAGTCTGGCCCTGAGCATGAATGGGGATAGGAAGGCTGAAAGGAGGTGAGGGGTGGTGACAGACAACGCTGTGGGAGAATCCCAGAAGCTGCCCCCCCACACACACACACTGGGGTCTCTGTTGTTCCCAGACTCTGCTGGTCTGGTAGAACACTGCTCTCTGACACAGTCATTGGGCCTTTGGTTAACTAATGACCTGCAACTGGACATCCGTGAGGCACGCTTTCCTGGTACCACAGCTGGACATCCGTGAGACATGCTTTCTTGGTGCCTCAACAGCATTGGTGGGCAGTGAGAAGACTGTGATGAAGCAAGGAACATTTATCCAGAGGGGAGAGGCATTTCGACCTTCTGCGAAGCTGCTTGATTCCTATGGCTAGACAGGAAAAGTTTAAAAAGAATAAGCAGGAAGTTTAAAAGTTTAAAAGAATAAGCAGGAAGGAATGGAGGACTGGGTAGTGCAGCCCCGGCACTCACATACCTTAGGGCTTGTGTATAGACAGGTCAGTTCAGGGAACTGTTAGTGGCTATTTTACAATTGTTTTTCAGCTTCTCTCTTAACGTGGCTAGCTCCCAAATAATTGAGGCAGGAGTGTTTTATTTATTTAACAGCTTTAAGGCACAACAACTGAGCAGTATTAATCTATTTCAATCTTCTAAACTAATCTGACTTCCTGACCTAAATCCCTGAGATACTTGCATTTTGTGGTTTTGTCTCCAGCTGTTTTCTTAGGATGTCTCCTGGACCCTCTCCTGGCTGAATCCCTACTACTTTCTGCCTTTCCCTTCCCCCCTCTCTGGCTGGTCTCTCCTCTGCTCAGTCATTGGCTGATCAGCCTTTATTGACCAATCATCAGGGACTAATTGGGGAGCAATGTGTACACAACATGAAGACAGGAGATTCTCAGAATTAAGATTGCAACCAGATATGGAGTCACAGAAATCAGCATTTGAATAACATGAGGATAATCTATAAACAGGGCACAATAACATTATGCCTATAGGGTACAGTAGGTGGTCATTTCTTCTTCCAGAGTGTTTCTCCTGCAGAGACTGAGAAGTTAAGACTGCATTTTCTGGGCTCTTTTGCAGCCATCATCCTAAGTGTGTATTAAGCCCTGCCCCCTGGATGTTCTAATGGGAGATGTGGACAGAGGACAGGCAGCAGAGGCCATCCTCACTCCTGGTGCTTTTATCTACTGGGAACTAAGATCATGGAGATGTTGGTTTCTCTTAGGCAGGATACTGGGTACGCCACTGTCCACGCCAACAGCTGTGTAAGGGCTGGTAGGTTCTCAGCTCCCCATTTCTTGAGCCACAACTGCAGGGGTCCGCTTTAGGGCCAAATGTTCCAGTAGAGGTTTCCCACCCCCTTCCTCCCCAGTATACACATCTTCTCTACCATGACAGAGAGAACACATTTGGTGAGGTAGCTCTGCAAGGTTATCTGGGGGAACCTCTTTTTTTTTTTTTTTTTTTTTAAGCCCATCTTGATTCTTGTTTTGCCAGTTTTTCTCATTACTTTTTTGTTTGTTTTGTTATAGATTTATATATATATATATATATATATATATATTACAGCCATTGCCAGTTTAGAGAGGAATTGAATATGGTGTAGGATTCCCCATGTATATCCTGCCTGCACCACTCGTAGCCTCTCCTGCTGCTACCCTCCTAGAGTGATTCATGGGTGACAATTGGGGAACCTACACATCTTTAGCTTCCTCACTTTTTTTTCTAAAATTAATTCTCTTAATTGTTTGAGATTGTAACATAATTACATTTCTCCCTTCCCTTTCCTCCCTCCAAACCTTCCTCCATGCTCTCTTTCAAATTCATGTCTTCTTCTTTTCATTATTGGTTGTTACATGCATATATGTATAAACATATATACTTCTAGATATAACCTGCTAAGTCTGTATAACGTTACTTGTTTATATGTTTCCAGGGCTGACCAATTGGCGTTAGATAGCAAATCGGTGAACTTTTCCCTGGGGAAGACTATTTCTCCAATCTCAACACTCCTTAGTTACCTGCGGTTATTTGCCTAGAGTTGGGGTCTTNTTACATGCATATATGTATAAACATATATACTTCTAGATATAACCTGCTAAGTCTGTATAACGTTACTTGTTTATATGTTTCCAGGGCTGACCAATTGGCGTTAGATAGCAAATCGGTGAACTTTTCCCTGGGGAAGACTATTTCTCCAATCTCAACACTCCTTAGTTACCTGCGGTTATTTGCCTAGAGTTGGGGTCTTGTGGGCTTCCCTATGCGTGTCCTGTCTACTTTGCCATGTCTATTGTCTAGGTTCAGCTCGTGTTCAGGCACTCATGTTGGGGAGACTTTATGAGTGTAGCCACTGACATTTCTAGGGGACACAAGCTCACAGTAAACTCCCTGGTCCTCTTTCTGCCTTCTTTCACAATAAGCCCTGAGATTTAGGTGCAGGAACTGTAGCTATATACATTGGGATGGAGCTCTACAAGTACGCATTTTGATTGGTTGTGAGTTTTTTGTTTGTTTGTTTGTTTATGGTCTCTTTCTGTTGCAAAGTTTCCTTGATGAGGGAGTAAGTTGTAAGTTCTCTAAGATTCATGACTTCACAAGTTTTGGGTATCAGATGGCTCGGCTTCTAATACCAGACATGATTTCCTTCTAGTTGAGTGAATTCTAAGTATAATCAGGGAGCTGTTGGTTACTGCTAAAGTATTTCTGCCTGAATTGCACATTTAGGGTTTCTGTGCCATGCTGGTCATTGCCAAATTCTTGGTTTTCCTTAGGGCTCACTCTTGATGTGCTTCATCCTATGAACAGGAGCTTCCGCCTTATGGCATGTACTCATCATTACGGCATCATACAAAACAGTTTCACTGCCCTAAACATTGTCTGTGCTTCCCTTCCATCCTTCACTTCCTCCCTAACCTCTGGAAATCATTGATTTCTTACCTTTACCACATGTCATATAGCTGGAATTGCATGCATTGTGGAAAATTTTAATCCTGGGCCACGTTTTAATGGCTTGTGGGGGGGGGGAAGAAGATGGCTTCTCTTCCCCCTCCACTTTCTTCTTTCCCTCATGATTCTCCTCTGATTCCAAGCCCAGGAAACCTAAGCCACACCTATGTCTCTTCTACCCAGTGATTAGCTGCCAGCATCTTTACTTACCAATCAAAAGTAACTTGGGGCAGGTCACTTAGGCTACCTGGTTCTATGTGCAGACTCTCTCTTCTCTGGACAACCAGGTTTGGGGAGCCCAATGTGAGCATTAAAATACAAGCAGCATTAGGTCAATCCGTTACAAAATGTTATATGATCTTTTCCAGATACCTCATTTAGCAATTTACATTTCTTCCATGTCTTTTTGTGACTTTAGTGTTCATTTCTTTTTACGGGTGTATAACATCCCATCATGTAGACATTCCACCATTCATGTACCCATTCACCCACTGAAGGTATACTGTATACTTCTGGTAGTTCTTTTATGAGGATTCAATTCCCTACACTACATACATAATGCTTAACATACAAGTAATAGATTTTATTTTGTGTATTTTTGCCCTGGCTAAAGAAAATGTATACACACACACACACACACACACACACACACACACACACACACACACACACACATATATATACTGTTAACATGGGTTACAGAAATCATAATAGGATGGATTCAGTTCAGAAATAGAGTTCCCTATTATTTTCTAATCTATACCCAGCAGCATGCTAGTTGAATCCCTCAAACACTCCCATCTTGTTCTGCTAATTATGGGAGCCAAGAGCTCACTGTCACTCATTCAACTCAAAGAAGTTTGGCTCTTGTTTGAGAGCCAACAGAAGAGATTTCCTCTGCCTCTGTATCTTCGCTTCTATAGATGATTTCTGTCCTACTACCCTCTGTCAACTTGACACAGCCTAGAGTCACCAGAGAGGGGATTGTTCAGATCAGAGTGGCTTGTGGCCATTTATGGGGAGCAGGGCTTGTCTTGGTTGTTAATTGACGTGGGAGAGTAGCACCATCAGTCCCAGGGCACGAAGCTTGGGGATGTAAGTTCGCAAAGGCTGAGAGTGAGCCAGCCAGCTGCATTTCCCTATGGACCTCACTTTCCCCAGTCATAGACTGTGACCTGGAAACGTAAGCTGAAATAAACCCATTCCTCCCCTAAGTTGTTCTTGCTCCTCGTGTTCGTCACTACAACATGGTGAAATCAGACAGCTCCCTTCCAGTCTAAGGTCTTTTCTCTCAGGTTCATCCACTATATCTGAGATGCCCTTCCTCTGGCTCATCCCATTTTGGTCTTTTGTGTTCTTTAGGTTCAAGGTCATGTGCAATCTTCCAAAATAGCATGAACACTCACAATTGTTTTCTATGATAGTTCTATTTTGAGCAGAAGGATCATTTAAGGGAGGCATAAGGACCTCAAGCTTATCTTTTGATCAGTGAAAAGCTTTGCCATATTCCAACTGGGACCATAAAGAATGAAGAAGAGAATCCCCAATCACTTACTGGCTAGGAAAAAAACCTTAAAACAGTGCCTTGAAAAACACTATTATCAGTACTCACAATTCTGTGTTTTCTAGCTTCCTTGAGTGATTCCTCTGCTGCTCTTCTTCATACCTTCTCAAGCATGTGCAGTGAGATTTGGCGAGGCTGGAGAGGCCATGATGGTTTCCCTCAATGTCTGGTACTTTGGCAGGGATAGATGGAAGTTTGGATCCAGCTGGGTTTCTCTCTTCCCATGCAATCTCAAGCCCTTTTCTAATACAGATGACTTCTTTACAGGAGTCTCCATGTCATTTCTCCATATAAACCCTAAATATGATGGCTCACAACTCCTAACAGCATAACATAGAAACGTCCAGGGCTTATGGAGGTATGCTGATGGAACTGGCACACGGCCTCTGTTATCTGCATGGCCTCTGTTACCTGCATGGCCTCTGTTACCTGCATGGCCTCTGTTACCTGCATGGCCTCTGTTACCTGCTTTTGATTAGAGAAAGTTAAGGATCCATCCCACTCGGTGTAGAAGGGTGCTAAAGTCAGAGATAGGAGTCTGGAGGGCACCTGCTAGAGTTTCCAGGTTTTTTTTTTTTAATTGTATAACAAAGAATTGGAGCAGTGAAACAGGGATAGGAGAGGGACACAATTTATAAGTAGAGAACACTCAGATCAGGGAACTAGACCAGAAAGCAAGAAAGTTCAAAACCTCAGTGGTACCAGGCTATGGAAGTTGTTGCTTCCTCAGGTCATTGTATAACATCCTCCTTCTGCTTTGTGCTTGTGTGTTTCCCCATGTGGCTGTGTAGTGGAACTTCTTGTCTTTTTCTTTGTCATTGGTTTCTTTCATATGTTAATCTCTGTCCCCCGGAGACACACAAAGGGAGTGACTATCAGGAACCTATGCTTTGGGCTCTACCATGGGACACCAGCTTCCGTGGATCTTAGACATCACAGGCCACAGACAGGGAGCACACACACATATCCATGGGGCAGGCTGAATGAGAATCATTCTTGATGATTAACAAAAAACAAGAAGAAAAAGAATCCTATCTGCTGTTTTCCCTGCCCACCACCCCCGGAAATTAAACTCATATGAAACTTAGGATGGGTCTCTAAGAACTAGGACAAAATGGGGATACAAGAATGAGAAAAGTTAAAAGCCACACACAATGAAATATATCATCTACACATTTCAAGAAACAAAGAAGTCGCTGCATTTCATAAATATGAAGACAGAGAAAGGAGAGGGAGAGAGAGTAAGACTGGGTTGGGTCAAAATCAGAATACAGTGGTTAAAGAGTGGGCAGTGGCAGCACAGGAAGAGCAAGGGTGACAGATTTCTCAGGCAGTGTCACCAATTGTAGGAAAGGAAAGTGGAACAATTTCTCTGCATTGCAACTTGGAAAATGAGAGCCTTGAAAATATTAATATCCTTTGACCTAGACATTTGGTGCCTGAGAAATCAGCTTAATGAAAATTGGACATTAATGATAGTGTTCTACCTACCAGAAAATCACTTAGCAGGTTATTTGGGTTGTTGTTGTTTTATGCTATAGACCTCAATTACAGAGCACACACAAATGCTTGCACTTACCTTAAAAAGTGATAAGGACACACGTATCTATGTAGACACAACAGCAATATGGCTCTTGGTGTCTCTGACCTAGTTAGTTTCATGTCTCTGTTCCTTATCAGGAGTGACAACTGTTCTAACGTTTAAGCAATCACTTCTTTATCTTTTCTTTGTTAAGCTTGTTACCAATGTTCTACATGACAGAACATTTAATTCTTTATGTTTTTGAATGGAATACAAATGTACCCACACCGGATTTGTGTATAGTTTTCTCCTTTTGCATTGCATTAAATGTCCAAGACTTTTTCACTGTGACGGGTGTGGTTCCAGATCACTCATTTCTAGGGCAGCTCTCTATTCTAGGATGAATATTTGATTCCATCTTTTTCTATATTATGAACAATGTTGCCAGAACATGCTGGTTACATCTTCTGCAATAAGAATTTTACACATGTATAATCAAAAAAGTGCTATAGGATTGCTATATCAGCCTATGTTTAGCTTTGTGTGGCAATCCTGAACCATTTCCAAAGTGATTTGAATAGTTCTCCAATTGGTACGTGAGGAGTTCAGACAGCCCCCCTTCATCAAGGCTTGAAGTCATGAGACATTTCAGCTTTGCCGATCAAGCGTGTAGAATCGTATCTCACTGTGGTTTTGTAATAGAAGCAGTTTTATTGAGATAGAATTCACCCTTCAACGAATTTATGTATGTAAAGTATATAATTAAACAATTTTTAGTATATTTAAGTTGAACTAGTATCACCACACTCGCATCACCTTTGAGGAGAGTCCACTCACTGATTAGCAATTGTTTCTTGCATCTCCCTGAACTAAAAACCACCAGTCCACTTCCTGTCTCTCTGAGTTGCCTGTGTGGACAAGATAGTTGGAATTAAATTAGTGAGGCTTTTGTGACTTCTTTTCACTTCATATGTTGTTCTCAAGATTAAGGTTGAAGAATTTATTAGCACTTCATTTCTTTTATTATTAAATACTATTCCATTGTATGGATACTCTCTATTTCATGAACAGGTGGTTTATTCTCAGTTGGTGAACATTTGAGCTGCTTTAACTTTTCAGCTGTTGTGAATATTTATATATTATAGTATTTCATTGAAATGTTTGTAAAATAGTTTTACTGTGTTAGAATATGAATTCTACATGGACATATTTTCATTTATCATATATACACACATATATACACTATATATACACACACTATATATATATATACACTATATATATACACCACAAACGCTATATATATATATATATATTCCAAGGGTAAAATTACTTGATGGCATAGTACTTTCGTGTTTGTCATTTTTTAAGTAGCTATGCAATACTATAATCCTGTTGCAATCTATATGCATACATGCATATATATTTCAAGGCTTTGATTTCTCTACATCCATGTCAATATTTGTTAATGTCTGTGTATTAGTCAGGGTTCTCTAGAGTCACAGAACTTAGGGAATGTCTTTATATAGGAAGAGAATTTATTGTGATGACTTACAGTCTACAGTCTAACCAAGCCAACAATGGGAAGCTATGAATGGAAAGTCTAAGAATCTAGTAGTTGCTCAGCCCCAGAGGCTAGTTGTTTCAGCTAGTCTTCAGTATAAGCTGGAATCCTGAAGAAGTAGGTTCTAACAGATGTGCTGGCAAGTAAGTACAAGCAGTCAAAGAAGAGAGCGCCTTTCTTCTTCATTGTCCTTATGTAGGCCTCCAGCATAACATATGGCCCAGATTAAAGGTATGTGCCACCATACCTGGATTTGGAGCTTGCTCAGTCCTAGGGTGGCCTAGAACTCAGAGATCTACTTGCTCAGTTTCCTAGGATTAAAGGTGTATATTACCTTGCCTAGGCCTAAGCTTTGCATAGCCACTATGCCTCAAGATCTGGACCAAAAGCTTGTCTTCCTTTTCTGGATTGTAGCTCATCCCAGATGTGGTCAAGCTGACAACCAGGAATAGTCAACTATTGTCTTTTAAATTTTAACAATTTCACGCTGGAGAGTTGGCTCACTCGTTGATCTTTCACAGGACCCAGGTTTGATTTCTAGCACCCATACAATAGCTCACAACTAACTATCTGTAACTCAGACATGGAAATGATTCAAATACACACATAAAGACAAAACACCAATACACATAAAATAATAAAGTAAGTACATTTTTTAAAACATTTAAGCAATCCCCATGAATATGAGATGGTATTTTATTCAATTTTTAGTTTATATTTGTCTGATTATGAATAAAATTGACATAATTTCATCTATCTTTTGGAAATTTGGGCTTTCTTTCTGTAATGGGGTTAAGGATTTTTGGCCCAATTTTGTGTTATACTTTCATATTGGTACATACTTGTCCATGTATTATATGAGCTGATCTTTTATTGGTTGTGAACAGGAAAAAAACTTTTGTTTGTGGCTGGTTACTTCATTTATAGTATGTTCTTGTGAGCAGAAGTTCTTACAGTTAGTAATTTATACATTTTCATCATCATTATTATTATTTTATGAGCATGGGTGTTTTACCTCTATGAATATGTTGGGAAATTCTTCTGCTAAAGTGGAAGTATGTCATTACTGGAAAACCTTGAGCTCAGTGCAGCCTTTCCTCAGCTTCCTGCCTTTCTGAATTGTTCTGTTCTAGATACCTCACGTAAGGGGACTCATATGATATTTGCCCTTTGTACCTGGCTTATTTCACTCAGGGTATTTTAAAATATGTTTCAGCTGAAATAGAATTTAATTCCCCCCTTCCTTTGTCCCTTAACCCTTTCCAAGGCCCACTACACTGCCAAATTGATGGTCTCTTTTCTTTATTATTAATACACATGTATATGTGTGTGTGTGTGTGTGTGTGTGTGTGTGTGTGTGTGTGTGTGTGTGCACATATATAAATATTTCCTGCTGGGTTCATTTCTGTTGTTTGTGTGTATATGGTCTCAGGGCTAACCACTTATCATTAAACAACCAAAAAGGGGCATCATACCTAGGAGAGGCTAACTCCTTCTCCTGACAGTCATTGGTGGCCTGTAGTTCTTTGTGTAGAGGTGAGACCTCACAGAATGTACCCCCCTCCACATGAGCATGTCCATTGACATTACCACTGCTTCAGTCTTGCTTATGCAGCCATTTCTAGAAGTGATTGTCCCACAGCAGACTTGCTGGTCTTCTGGCTTTTACAATTTCTCTTCTCTCTCTTTCACCATAAGAGCTCAAACTACAGGAAAGCTGGCTAGGTTTTCAGTACCAGGCTTTAGTTGCCTTCTCTTGAATGAGTTTAATTATTAATTATTATTATTAATTAATTAATACTTTAAAAACTTTTTTAAAAACCCAAACAAACAACAACAACAAAAGACTCCAACCAAATAAAAACAGAAATAAAAGGATCACTCCCAAACTTGTTATAATGGTCTGGATACCTAAACCAGGGAAAGACACATCAACAATTGTAGGGGCAGTTCTGATGCTAAGGTCTTGTTCCCCAATTGGTTCTTGATCTGTCAGTAAAGAAAGCCATGGGCCAATTACTGGGTAGATGGAATAGGAGGGACTTCCGGGTCCTTGGAGGAAAAAAGACAGACATAAGGGAGGAGAGGAGTGTTTACTATTCTTCTGATGAAGAAAAGTTGACCAGCCACGTGAGATCTTGAAATGAAGTGGCCACACCCAGGTGGTCAGGGGCATTTATCAGGGACTAGATGAGACTAGCCTCTAAAGTTTAGGGCAGGTGGGAGGTGTGAAGATAGGAATAATGCTAGGGGCACACTCACTGTGGGAGTTTAATAATGCCCAGCAATTGTGCTAAGAAGGCAAGTTGGAAATGAACAACTGAGTGTGTGTCTTTTATCTGTAGATTTAAGGAAAGCTGGGAGGGGGCTGGTAGTGCAGTCTGTTCCCAGGGCTTAGGTGGGGTAGCAAAAGCTATATACTACAAACAATTATAGCAACAACAACAACAACAACAACAAATGAACACAGACCACAGACCAGTTCTCCCGATGAGCATAGATGCAAACATCCTCAACAAAATCCTAGCAAACTGAATTGAAGCACATAATGAAAAGATCATCTACCATGACCAAGTAGCCTTTATCCCTGAAATACAGGGTTGGTTCAACATATACCATAGGCCAAAAAATGTAATAAATCATATAAATGGACCTAAAGACAAAAAGCATGTGATCATCTCAATAGATACATAGAAAGTCTTTGACAAAACTCAACATGATTTCATGATAAAAGTCCTAGAGAATGTGGGACCTGGGGGAATGTACCTCAGTATAATATTTTCAAGGCCTGTCTCTTGCTTTAGTTGGAATTTCATTGAGATCATTGGGAACAAAACTGACATGTTAGGATAGTACTTATCTCTGGTAGAATAGTTATGCAGCATGATAAATTCCTGGGTGGGATCATCAAACAAACAAACTAAAAACCTCACACCTTGACAATACTGAGTTTTCCTAGGTTTATAACACAAACCATTACTCCTTTTTCTTTGTTGTTTGATTTCTTTTATCAATGTTTTATAGTTTTCCTAATAAAAGATCTTGTGTGTATTTTCTTACATTTTACTTATTTCTTTGGTTTGGAGAAGGTACAAGTATAAATTATATTGTGTGTTTAAAACTTAATTTACTTATGTATATGTTATATGTATATATAACTCATTATGGTTATATTAATCTCTTCACTCTTTCTTACCCCACCCCCAACAGCCCCTCTTCTCCCATCAAGTTCTCATTTACTTTTCTTTCTCTCTTTCTTTCTTTCTCTCTTTCTTTCTCTCTTTCTTTCTTTCTTTCTTTCTTTCTTTCTTTTCTTTTTTCTCTCTTTCTTTCTTTCATTTTTTTAAATTTTGTAGTCCATTGGGTTTAAACAGGCTTCTCATGTGGTCCTGGCTGTGTAGCTGGTCATTGGAGTATGAGCCACTCAACTGTGGGAAACACCAGTGAAGACTATGGTTTCTTCTCCACTCAGCAGCCTTCCATGACCATTATCCATCCTGGACAGGTCTGGGCCCATGAGGCCCTCTTCCATCTATGACTGAATGTTTAGGGATTCAGTCTTGTGCTAACCCTACGCTTGTGCTCTCAGCTTCTGTTTATTCATAAGTTCTATAACCATGCCATGCTCAGAGACAACATTTCATGGCCCATCTTCCCCATCAGCCACTCTAATAGTCTCACTCTTCCATATCTCCTGAGCCTTGGAGCAGGTAATATGGGTGTGCCATTTAAGGTCTAGCACTCAGTAGTGTTCCCTGAGCCTTGTCCAGCCAAGAGTCTCTGCATTAACCTTCATTTGCTGCAGAGAACTACATCTAAGATTAAGGCCCTGGACAGTACTACTTTTGTGTTTACAGGTAGAAACACAAATAAGTTAGAAGGCAATTTAGTAACACATCCACTTAGCAAAAGAGAATTCCCATAAGGTCTACGGATGCTAAATACTTTTAAAAGCATTTAACATCCAGTTGTATTTCTTCTGAGAGCTCTGTCAAATCCCATAGGCCATGTTTAATTGGATTGTTTGTTTTCTTAATGTTTATTTTTTATTCTTTGTATATTCTAGACACTAATTTGCTAGTATATGAATAGCTGGTGAAGACTTTCTCCCTTTCTGTTGACTGCCTTTATTCCAGTGACAATTGTGTTTACTGTATGGAAGCTTTTATATTTTTATGGGATCCTAGTTGTCACATTTTGGCCTTATTTCCTGTGCTGGTTGAATCCTCTTCAGAAAGCTTTTAACTAGACATACATGTTGAACTGTAGTACTCTCTGATTTTTCCTTTAGCACTTTCAGGGTATCAACGCTTATGATGAGGTCCACGATCCATTTGGAGCTGAGTTTTGGGCAGAAAAGAGCAGTGGGGCATGTGGCTTGGAGATGCTGGCCAATCCCTGGGTGCTATGGAGTTTTCTGGCCTGAGTCACACAGAGACATGAGTGACACTGGAGGCAATCTATTACCAGGAAGTTCTACCTTTCATATACAGGGCCATAGATTCAAAGTGTCTTACTGACCTCTGTCTCTGTGTTCCTGTGACTATGCCAGCAGGCACCATGTTTGATAAAGAAGCACCCTTTGGAGAATTAAGTATTGAGAATAGGATTATGGCTCCAGTTCACGCTGAACATTTTTCTCATATAATATGGCTTCATTGCATATGGGCTCAGCAAATCCGAGAGGCAAACACCGAGTTTTAGTGGGAAAAGACTTTTCTACAACAACAGCCAGAAATAGAGGCCCACCCACCATCAAGCCAAGGGCAACATGGAGAGGAGTCCCTGTGAGAATCCAATGTTGATGGTGATCATGAAATAGACCAAGGACTCGTAGCAATGAGCATTTGTTTTTTGTTTATTTTATTTTTTTGTTTTTTTGTGTTTTTTTTTGTTTTGGTTTTTCGAGACAGGGTTTCTCTGTATAGCCCTGGCTGTCCTGGAACTCACTTTGTAGACCAGGCTGGCCTCAAACTCAGAAATCCACCTGCCTCTGCCTCCTGAGTGCTGGGATTAAAGGCGCGCGCCACCACGCCCGGCAGCAATGAGCATTTGTAAGTAAAGATGTTTGGACAAAAGTGTATACAGTGTGACAAACCAGCTTCCATGGTGAAATGTCGTTATTTTTGTATTTTCATCTTATTACTGTATTTTGCTTGTTTTATTTTTTGGTGGGGGAGATTGTAGGGGCAGAGAGAAGATTTGAAGGGATGGGAAGGATTGGGTGCATGGTGTGAAATAGACAGAAAATCAATAAAAAGGGGACTGTCTAGCTCTGTTCCCCTTTGTGCTGTTTTCTAGTTCCCAGCACCATTTATTGAAAAAGCTCTTTGATATAAATATTGGGCATCTTTGTGCAAAGTTAGATGTCTTTTGTTGGATGGACTTCTCTGGATCCTCTACTCTGTTTCATTAATTTCTGATTTGATCTGAAGTATCTCTTCCTACCTACTGCTCTGAGATTTTGTTTGTTTTTGCTGTCCTGTGATTAACTTACTTATTTGATTTATCTATGATTTTTAAAAAAATATAAAGACTTAGAAGTGCAGATATTCTTCTTAGGGCTGCCATCATTGTGTACCATGGATTCTGATACATTACATTTTTATTTAATTCTAATTTTTAAATTTCTTTTTTGATTTCTTCAATGACTCATTTATCAGTCAATAGCAGGTTTCTCAGTCTCCATAAGTTTTGTTGTTGTTGTTTGAGACAAGGCCTCACTGTGTGGCACTGGCTATCCTAGAACTCACTATTTAGACTAGACTAGTCTCTAACTTATAGAGATCCACTTAGTTCTGCCTCCTAAGTGCTGGAATTAAAGGTGTGTGCCACCCCTCACTCCTCATCTCTCAATATCCATAAATTTGTATACTTTCAATAATGTCTAACTTTATTCCTGTTGGTCAGGTAGAATATAAGATGCTATTTCAATTCTCTTATATTTATCAAGACTTGCTTTGGGGTTTAATATATTATCTGTTTTGGAGAAAGTTATAACAGTTTAAAATGTGAAATTTTTAGTGTTTTTATGCAACACTCTATAGGTATTTATGAGGTCCACTGATTTTTTTAATGCCATTTCTCTGTTGTATGGATGACATACCTATTAGTCAGTGTTGGGTATTGAAGTCACAGTATTAATGTGTTGGAGTTAAACTATGATATTACATTTATTATATTTGGTGCTTCTATATTTACTATATTGGGTGCCCCTGTGTTTGGTGCATAAATATTTAGAGTTGTACCTCTTGATGGATTGCTCTCTTAATTAATATTTTGTGGCCTTCTTTATTTCATCCAGTTATTTTTGGTTGGAAGTCTATTTTGACAGATATTAGAATATCAGTGCCTGACTGTACTCTAATTCCATTGCTTAGAGTTCCCTTTCATATACTTTTCCACTAAAGTGATACTGTCTTTGATAATGAGATGTGTTTCTTAAAGGCAACGAAAGAGTAGATTCTGTTTTCTAATCCAATTTACTAGTCTCTGTCTTTGTTTTTTTCCCCACTAAGGCCTTTTATTTACATATGTCTTACATCTCTAGAAAACGAACCCGAGGATTTTTTTTTTTTTTTCAACTTTTATTAGATATTTTCTTCATTTACATTTCAAGTGTTANCCTTGTCAAAGATCAGGTGAGCATAGGTGTGTGGATTCATTTCTGGGTCTTCGATCCTATTCCATTGATCTACCTGTCTGTTGCTGTACCAGTACCATGCAGTTTTTGTTACGATTGCTCTGTAATACAGCTTGAGGTCAGGCATGGTGATTCCACCAGAGGTTCTTTTATTGTTGAGAAGAGTTTTCGCTAGTCGAACCCGAGGATTTTTTTTCCTGTGTGTTTTTATCTTGCTTCTTTATGGCCCATGATGCCAGCTAAGATCACCAGTACAATGAAAATAACTGATAGGATGGGAGCAGATTATTCTGCTGCTGTTCTGGGTGTCTGAGCTGCGTATCAAATATAGGGCTGATCACGCCACACTTGTTCATCCTGCCTGTGAGGTTCACAGTGACTTCCCTAGCTCGATAATCATCCATGATTTCAAATTCACCAATGTAACCATGTGTCACCATTACAGTTGGGAACCGCATGATGACTTTCAGATAAGGCCCTGACATTTGCTTCTCTCCTCAGAACTGTGAATACTCTTGAGACCATTGAGAAGAACTCTCATGTGTACCATGGTGATGGCGCAGAAAGATGATGGAAAGTTCATCTATGTCTTTTGATTGAGGAAACTGAGACCATTAATATTCAGAGTTATCATAGAATGTATTCATTTCTGTCATTGGTTGATTTGGGCTGTTTTCTTTTTTCTTGTTTGATTAACTAGCCTGACACAGCTTATTTTTCTCCTGTGGCCTCTTGATAGTGTTTATCTGTCTCTTCAGTTTAAAGTACTCCTTTAAGTATGCACTGTAGAGCTATCTTCATAGTCATGAATTCTTGAGCCTGCTTTTACTATGGAAATTTTTGTTTCTTCTTTAGTTATGATAGATAGGTTTGTTGGGTATAAATGTCTGGATTGGTGGTTATGGTTTCTCAGAGCTTCAAATACATGAAGATTCCTACATCATTCGGGCTTTGAAAGTTTGTCCATCATTAGCTGTTATTCTGATTAGACTTGATACGTAATTTGTAACTTTAGTGTTGCAGCTTTCAATACTCTTGTTGCTGTCGTTGTGTTTTGATTAGAAAATGATATGGGGATTTTTCTTCTCTTGTATAGTAGGTGTTTGTTTTAGTTAGAGTTTCTATTGTTACAACGAAGTACCATGACCAAAAAGCAAGTTACAAAGGAAAAGGTTTATTTGTCTTACACGTCTATATTGCTGGTCATCAATGAAGGAAGTCAGGGAAGGAACCTGGAGGCAGGAGCTGAAACAGAGGCCATGGAGGGATGTTGCTTTTTGGCATGCTCCCCATGGCTTGCCCAACCTGCTTTCTTGTAGAACTCAGGACCACCAACATAGGAATGGCACTACTTACAATGGATTTGGCCCTCCCACATCAATCTCTAATTAAGAAAATGTCCTACAACTGGATCTTATGACGGTATTTCCTCAATTGAGGTTCCCTCCTTTCAGATGACTCTAGATTGTGTCAAGTGACATTAACTATCTAGCACTGTGTCCCAAATACCTCTTGTACCTGGATTGGAGTTTTCCCCTCTAGATTCTGGAAATATTCTTTAGGTTTTATTGAAAATACTTTTTGTTCTTTTGGCATATAATTCCTCTACTTCTGTGCTCATAATTTGTACATTTGGTATTTTCATAGTGTTCTAAAGCTTTTGCCTACTCTGTGGATATTTTTATAATCATTATTTCTCAGAGGTCCTACTTGTGGCAGTCCTGGATACATCCTGAGAACTTGGCCTCCCTTGGGGACTAAAGTGGCATTACCAGTGGTGGCTCAGCAAAGCAGCCAGCAGTGTCAGGAGGCCAGCCTAACCTTGTGAGGATGGGGAGGGAAGAGCATCAGTATAGCCTGTTTCCTTTCCTGCTGGACTCCTGGCTTCATAGGTGATGCTGCCTGAATTTTCTAGTTGTAGAATGCATAGCCATGATGAGGATATCAGACTTGAAGGAAGCTAAGATGCTGGTGGTTCAATTTATGGGAGACTATAATGTTATTAATTAAATTCTTGCTAGAGAGGGAGGTGCTGAGTGAATGTATTGTTGAAGACTTTTGCATCTGGAGATAGTTTATTCATGAAGGTCTTACAGTATTCCGGGGTTTCTTCATATCATCACTGTTCTTCTTTCAATGTGGGCTTATCCATCTTTTTTTCTTAAAGGGTGCTCTGCTTCCACCCACTCCTGGGATTGTCTTTTGTGCCAGTTTGCTAAGGTAGGGGAAAAGCTGGCAGGCTAGTTATATTGTCTTTGGTGTGCTGGCAGAGCTCTGAGTTCCTCAGTCCTGCCTTCCTATACACCGTGACTCTGCAGCAGTCTATATGCCCAACATCTTGGGGATGCCATACAGTGTTTGGATACTCCAGGCCTGTGTGAGTCCAACTTCTATCTTCTCTAGGGTTGTCAGCCCATGTATCTGCCACATGGTGCCTGGGATGCTACAGGTTTATGTGTGCCCAAGCCCAACCTTATCTACAGCCAGTTTGCCTTTCCTCTGCATCCTGCTTCAGGTTTCGTGGATCTGTGTTCACCCAAGCCCTTTCATACCACCCCACCCTGGTCTGCTTATATTGTGTTTTAATCTCAAATCCCATTTGCCTATTGTTATTACAGGAAGCAGTTGACTGTATGTATTAACCTTGTGTGCTGCAACCTTTTTACAACTGTTTGGAAGGTGCAAGAGGTTTATCATCATCATCATCGTTCCTTTGGCTTACCACACAATAGCCACATCATCTGAGCTCATGGGTAGTTTTACTTTTTTCTTGACAATCTATATCATTTTGTCCTTTCCCTTTCTCGTTTTACAGTTTGGGTTAGAACTAGTATTGCAATATTAAAGGCAGTGGTGAGAGAGGGTGTCCTTGCCTTGCTCCTGTTCTTAGTGGGATATCTGTATTTCTAATCATTATCAAGCCTTCCTGGTTTACTGAGAATAATTTTGCCTCAAGCAAATCCCACTTGTAGAAATTAGGTTATTCTTCCTCCCTATGCTCCTAGAAATATGACTCAGACTCAAAATGTATTTACAAATATCTTGGCCATATAGCTAGGCTCTTCTCTGACTAGATCATAACTTAAAATAACCCGTTTATTCTAATCCACATTCTGCCATGTGGCTCGTTCCCTGTGCTCAATGTGTCTGTCTCCTCACATCTTCCCAGGTGAATCTCTTGCCTGGCACTATCCCTGAATCCTTTCTGCCTTCTGGATGTCCCACCTCCTATTTCCTGCCTGAACCATAGGGGATCAAATTTATCATTGACAGGTGCCACATTCATGGAGACACAAGATATTTTCTCTACACTCACTTGGTAGTAGTATAGACAATTTGTATTTGTTTTTACAAAAGCTATTGGTATATCAATTTCTTTCCTTATACTGTCCTTTTCTGGGCTGGACACTTAGACAACCCTAACTTCACCAGTGTTCTGCTTTGATCCTGTGGATGGGATTTTTAAAAAGTTAATAAAATATGTTATTTGTGTTTGGTATAATTTAGCAATAAACCAACCTGGGTATGGTGCTCTGCAGTTGAAGCTTATTAATTATTGATTCAGTTTCTTTGGCCAATGGGGAGTAGGTTTATTTTCAACATCTGACTCTCTTGTATGAACTTTGGCAAAATGTATCTTTCTGTATACCTCTATTCCACGTCATTCATGCTATCAAAATTTTGGGCATAGAAATGTTCCTTGATAATATTTTTAATTGAAGTGATATAAACAAATTGTAGTGGTCTTAAGTTGTCTTTTAAAGAAAACCTCTATCAAAAGAGGTTTTGTTTTTAAATTTAATGCAGTCCTTTGGGTGAGAATAGATGTCCTATGTGTGTGGGGTTTTATGAGTGAGTGTGTGTGTGTGTGTGTGTGTGTGTGTGTGTGTGTGTGTGTGAGAGAGAGAGAGAGAGAGAGAAAGACTTAGAAATTGTAAGGAATTTCTCTCTTTCTGACTCTGGAAAGGCGACACCCCAAATCACTTATGAGAACCAGGTCTTGATGCAAACTGCAAGAGGACTTTATTTATCAGCTAGCTGGGGAGCTCGACCCGGAGCAGCAACAGTAGTGGGCTTTTAAGGAAAAAGTGAGAAGTTGGGAGGAGTTGGGAGGAGTTAGGCTATAGCTCTTCTCTGGGCAGGGGGGTGGGGTAGCCTTGCTGAAGGAACAAAGAGAGGGAGTGAGCTGTCCTTGGAGTTATCTCTGGGTCTCTGACACAGACAGTCAGGCTAGGTCTTCTTGTTAACAAAGAGCTTCTCACTGGCTGTATTCTCAGAGATCAGGAAACAGGTCTTGGGGGAGCATTCAAAGGCTGTACATTTCAGGGGAAAACACTTTGGGGTCTCTCAAGAGCAATTGTAAAACTTTAAAATTGACAATGTTTTTTTTTTTTTTCCCAAGATATCACCTACCTTCTTTTTTGAGATGGTCCCTTGGTGAGCCTGAAACACATTTATTTGGTTAGGCTATGTGGCCAATGAGCTCTAGGGATCTATCTGCCCGACTCCACCCAACCAGTGTTGGGGCTAAAGATGTTCGTTGCTCTTGGTTGGCTCTTACATGGGAGCTGAAGATGTAATGTGAATCTCCATGCTTGTGCTTTGCCACTGCTGCCATCTCTCAAGCCTCACACCTTTATTTTAATAGTGCATCTTCCTGAAGGAGTAGCTTACTTAATTCCATTCTCAACAGTGCAGGACGCGAGCATCAGATGCCCATCCTCCAGAGCTCTGTAGCTTCCTCCAGACTCCCAAGCTTTATAAATTTCAATTGCTTTCCTTTGCTCTCCAGTTCTGGAACTAATGATGTTCTTGACATTGCTACCTTTCATTTGCATATTCATTTCTCACAGGGTCTTGCTATACAGCTCTGGCTGAATCAGTATGTAGTCCAAGGTGGCCACAAACTCGTGGAAATGGTCCTGCCCATCCAGTAAGTCTTGGATTGCTGGAGTGAGCCACACACACTCACGGTCGCTCGCTTGAAACATCTTCTCTGCCCCTTCCTTTAGCTACTTAGTGATTTTATTTATGCCAAGACAATAAATTCCCTTTGTTCAAATGACAGTACAGACCCTATCCTGAATGGTACGGCTGTGTGTACGAGCTAAGACTTTTCTGTTTTCTTATATTCAATGTGGCAGGAAGATATTTACCCCTGTCTGAGAATCTGTGATTGATTTGTAAGAAACAAATGCAGATGAATTCATAGCAAACACTTTGTTCAGTTGGAAAGAAAAGCGGGAGAAACCCATGAGCAGTAGAGCTGAGTGTGTTTGCATCACTACGGGCTCCATACCCGAGCAGCTTGGTCAAAAGCCCGCCTGTATTTTTGTCTTACTCTGAAAGCCAATAAATCCCCAAACACCACCATTACAATAAAACAAGCTGCAGAGCCCGAGGATGGATTTCCTGGAAGGATGGCAGAGATGTTCTCATGGCACCAAGTGCATACTGTAGAACATGCTGAGAAATCAAATGTCACAGGGTTACTGCTTTGCCTTGAGGGGAGACTTGGAAAGGTATTCCAGAGGGGAGAGAGCATGGCCTGAAGGGGAGAGAGCATGGCCTGATGGTTATTCACTTCTAGGCAGATCCTGGAGCTGCCTGAGGGCAGAGGGGAGAAGCCTGAAGACAGAGGGGGAGAAGCCTGAGGACAGAGGGGGAGAAGCCTGAGGTGGGGGGGGGTGGGGGCAGAAGCATCCTGAGGACAGAGAAGGAGGAAGCATCGTGAGGACAAATTTTGAACAGTTTGAAGTCAGGGTTGCCTCTGAAAGAACCTGGATAGAAGGATTAAAAAAAAATAAGGTACACAGGACCAGAAAGGAGGCTATTGGTCGAGTCCAGATGAAGCCTCTTGCTAGCTGAGAATCAGGAATTCTAGCACAATTAACTTTGGCAATTAAGCTCTCTTACATGGAGACAGCCATGTGTCTGGGAATGAATGGAGTAAGTGAACACAGGCTGTTAACTTGAGCTTGGTTGGCTATGTGAAGGATCCCAAAGTCTCCGACCAATGAGAATGGCAAAAGACTTCCCTGCATCACATTCAGGGTAATGGCAAAACCTTCTCCTGGTCCTCATGACCACAGCTTCCTTCTTCCAGATATTTACAGCCTGCGGCTACTCCCCTTGCGCCCCTTGCCTCTTCTTCCAGCTGCATACAGTACACTAACTTCTTCAATTCACATGCTGCTGCTGCTGCTGCTGCTGCTGCTGCTGCTGCTGCTGCTGCTGCTGCTGCTGCTGGGTCTCCCTCAGAGCACAGAGCCCACCCATGTGCTTCTCTGTGCACGTGTCTGTGTCACTCCATTCCTCAAACTTCTGTGGCCCCAGTCAGGTCTCAACAACAGTCCTTCTATATAAAGAAATTTTAGAGAAGAGAATTAAAATATAAGTTATGCTTACGTGCCTGAGTGTGTGTGACCTACACACATGACCTTACTCCTTTCCCAGAGAGAAACCAGGAGGATCCCTGAGAATTTCACAAACAAGACCTTGCAATCTGTTGTTTACACAGGTAGCTCCTGACTTCCCTTACAACTCTTATTTTTTTAAACTGTTACCTTATCGTGACCTCTGGTATACCTTAGGAACTACCCTGTGATCTCATTTAAATTCCTTAGCAACCTTTAAAGAAAATAACTTCCAAACCCAACAAAATCTTTACATCTGGCTGCAACAGATCATAAACCTATCTTTAAAATATTTGTTTTAATTTTAAAAATTTTATTTTATGTATGTAGATATTTTGCCCTCATTTATATCTGTGCACCACATTCATGTCGTGTAACTATATGTCTGTGTGTCTGTGTGTGCATACTGTGTGAGTATATGTGTGTGTCTGTGTGTACATGCTGTGTGAGTGAGAACCTGTAGAGTCTGGAGGCATTGGATAACCTGGAGATAGATTCACAGGTGGTCACAAGCTACCCAACATGGGTGTTGAAAACAAACTCAAATCTTCCGCAGGAGCAGTACATGTTCTGAACTGCTGAGCCATCCCTCTCCCTGGTCCCTACATTTGAGTGTATCTTATTCTTTCCCGAGCATCTCTCTTTCTAAAAGTCTCTGTGCTTAACTCTATGTATAAAAATCCCTTTAGTAAACTCAAACTTGACTTAACACTGGTTGATCCTGAAATTCCTTCTAGTGTAGAAGTTAAGGATCCTAGATGACCTATGAAGTCTCTAAACAGGTGGGTCTCAACTGTCCTAGTGCTGTGACCCTTAGTGCAGTTTCTCATGTTGTGGTGACACCCAACCATAAAATTATTTTTGTTGCTACTTATAATGAAATTTGAAATGTAATTTGCTACTGTTGTGAATTGTAATATAAATACCCGTGTTTTCTGATGGTGTTAGATTGTTGTGGATAGCCCTGGGGTTAATTGTATTTGATGTTAATTCCATTCTTCTGTAAGTGGTTGTGAAGGAGGAATGAGTCAGCACTCAGGTGATTTCCTGTAAACCTGCTTCCCACCTTAATTCGTAAAATAAAGGAGAGCTAATGATTGGGCAGATCAAAGGGAAGCGGAAGGTGAGAGAGAGAGAAGGAGAAAATGGAAGAGGGAGAGGATGTAGAGGAGGAGGAGGAAGAAGAAGGAGAAAAGCCGAATAGAAGCACATGGCCTGGAGAAACTGCAAGTTCTAAGGCGTCTCATAAGCTATGGAAGATGGTAGTGTAGCGGTAGATCCGCCCAATCCAGGCGCACAGCATGTAATCAAATTAATTGTGTTGTGTTTTCATTGCCGGGGCATATTTGGGTTGGAGAGATTTACCACAATATTAGATGACCCCTGTGAAAGGATTGTTGACTGCCAAAGGGGTCTAGACCACAGGTTGAGAAATACTACAGCTTTAAACGGTCTCTCCTTCAGTGTTTGAGTACAGTTGGCTGTGTCCACAACCTGTCTCTGTCACTGGTGACAATGCCATCATTACTATTCAGTAAGTTTTTTTTTAAGTCACTTACGTGGCTTTAAATTAAAGGCACGTGGTATTGTGCAATTACTGAAGTGTAGGCGGATGAAGACTGCCGGCAGCTGCCCACTCTCTGCATTTATTTAGAACATCCCAATCTTGAAAGGAAGTCTCAAACAGCCAGAGACTCATTACTTGGTTACCTGCTTAGGTGCAAAGTTGCTTTATTTTCTGAAATTTAGATTGTTCTTTATCATAGGAGTAGATTGTGCAGTGCTAACTCAAGAGTTTGTAGAAAGAGTTTTCTCTTCTTGTACTTTGAACTTAGACAAGTTCCACTTATTTTGGGGAAATTGTCCCCTTCACCTTCTTCTGGTAGGGAGTGTTCAACATCAATAACAAGCAGAAACAACCTTTTCTACCTCTGTTAACCCTTTTTGACAATTATGATCATAAGAAACGCAACTCAGACACCACTTGTGTAGGTCCATGTTCTGTCTGGCCTCTGAGGAGGCGAAATGCGGGCAGCCACCTTTAGGGGAGCACAGACTTCTGCTCAAGAGTGGGAAAATGCAACCTAGGATGTGCTCCCGACCCCACCCCCACCCCCAAGCTGAGGTTCCCTGATCCCTGGATTCCCTGCCGAGGTGCTGCATAGGGGAGACAGGGATGAAGGATGGGGGGGGCGGTCCACAGGCTGTGATGAGGCCAGGACCGAGTGCTCCCAAACTCCTGGACATCCAAGGGCTGCTGCATGGAGAAGAGTTGGGAGCAGAGTTGTGGCCCAGTGACTGGCCTGGGCCTGGGGGAAATGGGAGTTCCAGCTTAGCTCATTGGTGATTGGCCTTAGCTTAGCGGAGGTTGTCTGGAAGGCCTTCTGCAGGAGACTTAGGCTGCATGCTAATCAAAGTCCTTCTTCACGCCCCCCACAGTGGTTTTATTTTTTAAATTTTTTCCTTTTTGGTTTTTCGAGACAGGGTTTCTCTGTGTAGCCCTGGCTGTCCTGGAACTCACTCTGTAGACCAGGCTGGCCTCAAACTCAGAAATCTGCCTGTCTCTGCCTTCCAAGTGCTGAGATTAAAGGTGTGTGCCACCACTGCCCGGCCTTTTTTATTAATTAATTAATTAATTTATTTCCCCACAGTGGTTCTTGATGAAAGAGACAGTCCATGTTTATTTATATCGTTTATTGATTGTTCATCATGGAGCATACTAAGTCCTCAGGGTGGACCAGAGATTAAATGACTTCTTCAGGAAGGAATGTCCAGGAAGTGAAGCTTATTGGCTAAGCCCTCAGGGCCTCTAGGTACCTCATTAGCATGGAGAACTATGTTTTAGACTACATGACCATAGGTCATGTTTCCTTATGTGAGAAGTGTGGCTCATGTTCTGTCATGGAGCAGGGAGTGGGGTGGGGTGGGGCATGGGGAGGCGCCTACTATCTCAAGTGGGTACCTGGGTGCCGGGGTCTCAGACCTGCTCTGCCTTACCAAGTTTCTTGGCACACACAGTCCATGGTCCTATACACCTGCACACTCTTTTTCTTCATCACTGAAGTCTAGGTGGCTCAAAAGGCATTGAGTGATCAAGGAAATTAAGCCTGTTTGTCTTAGCATTAAGATGGACTTTAATCTCTGTCTTGCCTCATTCACTCGAGCCTTCCAATTACCTTCCTTTTCTGTTCTTGTTCTAATGGAAACCGGCTCCTAAGACACCAGTGTTTTGACTATAATATGGGATTGACAATTGATGTGTAATGTATAATTAATATACAACTGTAATATTAATGTGGGATATAAATCGATCAATATCATTTTAAGGAATTCATGTTTTATTTACAGTGGTAAAATACTAGCTCTAAGTACTCTGGATGTTATTATACTCTTCAGAATAATAGGAAAAGAAGGGAACTTGAGAACCCAAATAGTAATAAATAAATCAAAATGATAACAATTATTCAAATATTGCAGTGGAAATCAAGAAATGTTAGGAGAAGAAAGAGTACTGAAGTTTAGGGAACAACCTGATGTACATCTTTAATTCCAGTACTCAGCAGACAGAGGCAGGTAGGTATATCTCTAAGATTTCAAGGGTAGCCTGGTCTACATAGTAAGACCGTGTCTTAAAAACAAACAAAAATTAAGGTAACAAATAATAAAATGGATGGACTAGATGTAGCCATATCAAAACTTAGGTTAAATGTAAATATTCTGAAATAAAGATAGGGATTCTCAGATCACTCACACAAGCAAGGAAACAAGATCAAAACAGATTCTCTTCAAGAATCTTGAATTGTGAAATATTGTCCATTAGGCATAACATAGCTGTAGCCATCTTAATCAGGGCAGCTGGGATTACCTAAGAGGACCCTCAACATTCTGACACTCTCTTGTAGAAGGAGGAGTTGGGGAGTGTCAGTAGATTCTAGCCACTCCCTCCCCCCTGTGCCCTCCCTCCCTCTCTCTTGTGCCCTCCCCCCCAGCTCTATCTAATTCTGCCTCAGCTGTTTGTGGTTCCAGGAGGTGCTATAGATTATGGGGGATAGGTTAATTAAAGACCTACTATGAAGTTTTTGGGAGATTGTTACACTAGGTGAGGTAGGGGTTTTCAGTGCTATGACTATTCTTGGGTCACACAGAATCTTAGCCATGATTATGTAAGCAAGCCAATAAGCTCATTGGTTCATCAAGGCAGACTTGAGTGGAATCTTCTCTTTGATTCGTTGTTGGCTCCCTATCTGGGCTGATTAGGCATCTGTTCAGATGTCCCCCAGAAGTCACACAGCATGTGGTTAAAAGTAAAAGGACAGAAGACCACATACTATTCAAGCTGTAATCAAAAGAAATATGGAGCAGCATTCTAATGTAAGACGAGGAGGACTGCAGCGTATAGACCATTACCAAGAATAATGAGGGCAGCTACAAGAGGTAAGAGACATAATCCCCAGAGGGTTTATGGTCCCCAGTGTGAATGTCGCAAACCGAAAGGAGAAAGAACCACGTCTGCACTTGTACAAGAGGACGTTAACACTCCTCTCCTGGAGATAGAGGGAGTAAGAGACAGAAACTCAATCAGGAGTACAAAAGCCATCAACCGATCTCATAAAGGACCTGGTTCTGCCTAACAACCCAGAAGACACACAGAACATTCACCAGGTTAGAACAAATCCTCAGACATAAACACATTGCCACACAGTTAAAATAATCAAAGTAAAGTGCATTCTCCCACTGTAGAGTTAAATTTGAAGCCAGTGCAGAAAGTTACCTAGGAAATCTCTAAATATAACTCTTTGAAATAACTTTAATCAAAGAAGACATCATAAGAAAAGTTATATACACACACACATACGTAACACAGACATGGTTTTTCTGTGTAGTCCTGGCTATTCTGGAACTCACTCTGTAGACCAGGCTAGCCTCACAGTCAGAGATCTGCCTGCCTTTGCCTCTCAAGCCCATGGACCATCTTGTGTGCCATCACCATCCAGCTAACAGACCTTATGTTTTGAGTTGAATGACAATGAAACCTGGGGCCAGTGAAGTGACTCGGTTGGTAAGAGTGGCTTCCTGGTGACCCAGGTTTGATCCCACATTGGAGAAGGAGAGAGCTGGCTCCCTCACATCGTTTTCTGACCCTCATGCCCCCATAGGCCTTCATGCCTCCCCAGTCCTCCCTAGCACCTGCATGTTCTTGTAAGCATGCTAATTAATTTAAAAATGGTTTTTCTGTGTGATTTTATACAAAAGCTGTTTTTAAAGCAAGCAGGACGATAAAGGAAGGAGGAAGGAAGGAAGCCATCAGAATCTGAAATGAGATCACCTAGGGTTGGCTTCTATTCACCTCCCTCTCCCTCCTTTTCCTCTCCCCTTCCCTCTTTCTCTTCCCCCATAACAACAACAACAACAACAACAACAACAACAATAATAAATAGAAAATGCAAAAGGAAATGAAAGAAGGAAACTGTTTCAAATGCAGGTAACCCTTTGCTGGGAGCAAAACTGCAGTGTTGAAAGTGAGGCCCTATGAGAAAAGAAGTAAGCCTCTAATCTTGCTGTCACTAACCCTCCACCAGGGGAAACCAGTCCGAGAAGAGCAAGTCGCACATAAAGAAGCAGGGGAAAAGTGGTTTTGAAACAATAAATTAGTGTGAGCATAGGCCAACAAGTGAGTATGTAAAGACCAGAGCAGAAGTCAATGGAACTGAAACTAACGAGCAGAGGCAGCTCTCTCCTCTCTCTGGGAGCCTGCCCCAGCCCCTCCCCGCTCTATTCCCCATCCCCTCGGTTGTTCTCAATCACATCCCCAGACTCAGCAAGGCAAGACCTGCATGGCTTCCCTTATGCACAGATCCTAGCATAAAACACATACATGTATACGAGTGAACGGAGTGAGTGTAGGTGTCAAAGAGAGCTCATGGGAAGAGGCTGCATCTGGCTACGAACATGAGAGCTGTGGGGAATCTGCTGCGGAAACTGACTACAGGCTATTAGAATTTCAGTATGATGGAGAGACTGGAACTCTGCAGGTCCCGAAGCTAATGATCTTATCTTGGGCTAAGTTCTGACCTTCCAAACAGCCATTCCTGGGCTACCTTTGTATCAGAACTAACATCTTGTAGCTGTAGGTAAAACCCTATTAAAACCTACTGACTTAGCAGGTAACTAGCATCTACCAATCCAAAAGCAGGGAATGGCAGCAGATGGGCATCAGATGGGTGTCTTAAACCTACAGAATAGTCCCCATCTTGGTCTACCTGCCTCTCTGATGTACCCACTGGTGTATTTTAAACCTTGCCTTGAGTATGACTTTCTCTCTTTTGTAAAACTATAAAAACTTCACACAACTACCTCCTCACTGGAACAAGGAATTTAGGGTAAGCTAAATCTGTGTTCCCCGGGGGCCAGGTCATTCAAAATGGCTCCAGAATGATGGATAGTTATCTATTATTCCCTTTAAGGTGAAAACTGTGGCTTTTACATCGGCAGTCTCAAAATCTAGAAAGGAGACCAAGAGAGAGTAATACTAGGTGATAGGAAGGATGGATAGCTGGCAAAAGAGATACCCTGGACTGTTAACGGGGCTCCCTGTAGCCCCGCTAGAGGCTCCATAGTCCCTCTTTGTAGTTTGGTGCGATGATGGAGCCAAGTTATGCTTATGAGATGTGAACAGAAATGCTTCTGGAAGCTTGTGGAGCAGAGCAAACCAATCCTGTATTTATTTATACAGATTAACTCTCCACTCCTTGCTTCCCAAACCTAAAGAGCCATTGATCACGCCTAGTTCACCCGGCTCTTCAAGCCTGAAGATCAGACCCTTTGGCCAATTTCTACCTTTCGTTTCCTTCCACAACCTACTCCTTCTCTTTCCTTCATGAACTCTCAGCATGGCATCAAACCCATTTATTGATGTTCACTCTTTCGTGTCCTTAGATCTCAAAAACAAAGTTAGGGCTAAGGAGTAGGTAATGGGCACACCGCGAGCATCCAGCAGCTTGTGACGGTTGGTGACTACTTGCAGTGTGAGTTCTTTATTCTGAGCCTTTCTTCCCACTTTTTGAGTCTATCACAAAAGCATTCATATTGCTTGCTTTTGTCTTTTATTTTGTTTTATTGTTTTATTGGGTTTTTTTGTTGTTGTTTTTGAATTTTCTGTTCTAGGCGTTGAGTTCAGGAGAGTGAACATAGCAGGCAAGCGCTCTGGCATGGAGCTCTGTGTCAACCTCTGCTTTATAGTCTATAACTGACACATGCTTTGTGGCCTAGAGCTGCAATGTGCCTTGAATACTCTCCTTGCTGTTTATTTTTATTTTTTATTTTATTTTTTTTAGATTCCTGTTAGAGCAGATAAAGCCTGGCCGCTGGATTTTCATGATATTCAACCAAGTTTTACCACTCACTTATAAAACAGCATTGTTAAAGCCTTGAGGGTTTTCATCTTTATTTGTGGAAATTAACTTTTACAAAGCAAAGAAAATAAAATTCCACCGGATGTAGGAGTGATTATAATTTAAATTACACGACAGCTTCTACTTGTAGGCACAAATTATTTAATATAAGTTAAATAAAGTTGCTCCCCAAGTGATTATCCCCCCCAGTGATTTGTTGGAGGTTTTAATTCTCGGTTTTTAGTCCAAAGAACTGAACCGACCAGTAAATCCTGCTGTACAACTTCGTTGATGTTCATCTTTATTCTCCTTCTTCTAAGATAATCTTGGGGTTTTACCTTGTAGGCATTTCCGTACTTGACTTTTCTGTGTCAGGAGAAAAAACACCATATGCACAGGTGATTTGAGGAGGAAAACTGGATAGACAGATGGAGACAGGTGTGGCTGGATGGGAGCCTAGGGCAGAGGAAGGTATGGGGAGAGGGATTCAAAAGGAGGGAGATTCCAAACAACTATATGGAGACTGACTATTTTATAAACTTCCTTTAAAAAGGAGTTTAAATGCAGTTACTCTGAATGAAGACAATGTTCCCTCCTGAAGCCATAGGTTGTCAAATACAATGTCCAGTGCCAGGCATGCAGTACCCCTCTTCAAGGCTGTTGGTCAGGGTCATTCTAGAGCCCTCCCAGAGCAATATAATCTATTGACATTACTCTTGGTTGCCTACAGGAATGGTGGTAAGACCCTATTTCTTAAGACACCACCCAGTCCAGTTACAGGCTATAAAGAAAGCAAACTGGTACTGACTTGGAAGCTTCCTACTGGCTGATTTTCACAGGACTGGAAAGAGCTATATAGGTTGCTAGGGGAGACCCATCATCAGCAGTGTTACCCAGCTGTGAGCTCCTTGAGCGACAGGAATGACCAGTTGAGAAGTCTATGGGCACAAAAGTGCCATGAATCTTAAAGGAGTCACCAATTGCATTCTGGTTAGGTTTAAGGCTTGCTTCACCGGAGGAAGCTCACAGCTGGTACTGTAAATGAAATCTGGCCAAGGATCCATGGCTGGAAAGTTCATGGGCCCCAGGAAGGAGCCTTCTACAGTCATTTTGCTGAATAGACATAGTATCTATAATTGCCACTAAACACTTATTTCTGTTCCCATAGACTAGCTCAGCCCTCTGTCCTTATCAGTGGAGCCTGCTATTGCAGTGACAGTGTTAATACTACAGAGTCTCATGCCTGTGCAAAGTGCAGGGAACAAGTGTCTGTGCAGTGCCACTCATAAATAGTACGCTGAGATTGTGTCTTACCTCCGTAAGGCTCAGGGACAATTGCAGAAGAGGAGGCAGAAGAGAACGGTATCTTTCAGCCATGAGAAGGTCACTACATTCATGAACCTCACCGCAGACACAGCAGCTGCTGCACAAGACAAAGCTATTTAACATTCCAGCATCAGGGCAGGAGAGGTATGTGAGGCCTCAGGAACCCCAAGCTGTTGACAGCTGCTTGGGGGTGGGGATGTCAGTTTTTTTTTTTCCCCCAGGGCTATGGCCTCTGGTAGGTTAAACAGGCTTCAGTGATGACCTCATACTTAAGTACATATGGTCATCATTACCTGAACTCACGGGGTTATTAAAAGAAGAAGAGGAGGAGAAAGATAAGGTCATGAAGTTGGAGGGTCTGGGAGGGATTTAAGGGGGTCCTTGTGGGGCAGTGGACTGTGCACAGACAGATTGGTCTCCAGTCGAGCAAAGGTCTTGAACCCCGGGGGACCCAATGGGTGGTGATTCCCACCTACATGGGACAAAAGGTGTTCAATAATGTCTCTTGCACCCCTGGCTCCTGTTGAAGTTACCGCCCCCATTGCCCCTGCAGGAGATGTGTGTGTGACTATCAGTCACATGTCCCAAGCTCCTGGCATTCTGGCTAGACTCCACCCCCACAGTTACCTGACCATAGCCAGGTATGCTCCTCCCACAGTTACTGACAACAGCAAGGTAGCCCAGGCCACTATAAAAGGGGCTGCTTGGCCCCTCCTCGCTCTCTTTAAGCTCTCACCTTTCTTACTCTCATCTCTAGCCCTTCTTCTTTCTCTCCCTTCCCCTCTCTCCACGTGGCCATAGCTGGCCTCTCTCTTTCCACCTTCTCTTCTTCCCCCTGCCTTTCTACAATGAAGCTCTAAAACCATAGACTGTCTCTGATCATCAAGGCCCGCCATACTTGAACGATGGGATAGTCTTTCCCTGTGTCTAATCTCCCACCAGAAGGCCTTCCTGCGCCCAAGCCACTGATTGGACCAAGGACTCTCACCTGCGTAGGAACCACACAGCTCCTCCCTTTCTGCTTGCCCTCTCCTCCCTTTGGCCCCCCAGGGGGGCTGACTGAGCCGCCCCCAGTGCCCCCATTCTGTTCTCAGCTCTTCAGTGGTGTCCAGCGGTGTCTGGGATGCCTGAGACTGAGAACCTGGTACCTAAGACTGCCCCTTGTCCACCACCCACCAATCTGGGGCCAGTGGCTTCACACAGCCAGACACCCACCCAGGGCTGTGTAGAAAGCATGCGCAGTCCTTCCTCATCTGCCCACCCAGAGTACCGGAACTCTGGTGGGTCGCAGGTTTTCTCCCACTCCTTTTATTCCCCGCCCCCCCCCCCCCCCCCCCCCCCCGTACCTACTGTCCCCGCAGGTCTCAAGAGGCAGATACTGTAAAAATACATTGTACATATGTATAGGGTTCTCAAAGAATACATTAAACTATCATGTTAAATATAAAAGCACTTATAGTGGCAATTAAAGACTTTGAAAAAGAAAAAAAAGCATATATAGTCTGCCTCAACAGTCAAGTCATTGTTTTAAATATTGTCATAAATACTTTTACATGTAGAGCATGCCCCTCCCCCATGCTGAAAGGCCATTTACATAAATTTACCACATTTGAAATAATGGCTTTCAGGTATTGGGTACCCTCTACTTGCTAATAATTGTATCTTTAAAGACAGTTATGATGGTGTACACCTGAAATCCCAACTCTACAGAAGGCAGAAAAATCACAAGTTTCAGGGCAGCCTGGGCTACATACTGAGTCCCAAATCAGCCTGAGAGAGCAAGAGAAAAAAAAAAAAAGGAAAGTGTAACTTTATTTACACTATTGTGTTATTTCATAGTGTAAGTCTTTCAGCTGAAAACTGACAAGTTAATAATATTTTCTAAAGTTATACACAGACAGCATTTACCTTTGATGGGCTTAACCACATGAGTTTCATACAATAGTTTAAAGATTCACCTGGAGAATCATTTGCTACCACAAGTTTTCGATAATAAATTTGACATGTGAAGATTCCTTTTCTTTCCTATTTGTCAGAGAAAATCAATGTAATAATATTCACATCTCAATGTATAACCCTTAAATATTAACAAGAACCGGCTTGTGTTAGAATCCCCAGTTCTCTGAGCAAACCCTTACCTCTGGCTCTAGGTTTACCCCCATGGCATCAGCTCCGGGTGGTTCTGAGTGTGCGCACGTGAGTGTAGGTGGTAGTGGTTCTTACTTGCTGGGTAGCTGGGATAATGGTCACAACAATGAGCGGCAGACACGTTACGCCCACCCTGCAGATGACAATGGGTCTTAGTGTAAAGACAAGGCTCTAATTTCACTGGTTGGACCATGCCTTAACTGAGATTTAAACGATACGTCCTAGAGCCCAAATCCCAGCTTCTAACCATCAGAGAACTGTGTGCATGCCAAGCAGCCAGCCCCCAGCCCCACAGTGAGGGAGTAAAAGCTGAAAACCATAGATTAGTCATTAGCTACAGGGGATTCCATGCTCTGTGTCCTTTAGTGAATTCTATTACTCTGATATTTAGTTTATATTTATTTATATATAATATATAATAACATATTATATTTCATAATAATATAGACTAATATGTAATTTTAATACATGTATATTATATTTATAAATAAATATGCAGGTAGGAAAGATGAGACAATGTCTCATGTAGCCCAATGTGGCCTCAGCTATCTTTAAATACTCTTTGTCATCATGGATGACCTTGAACTCTGACCCTACTGCCTCCATTCATGCCTCATCATGGTTGGCTCTGACTTCTGTTTATTTTTTAACTTTTTAAAAATTAATTGATTGATTGATTGATTGATTGATTGATTTTTACATCCACAGTTTTCCCTCCCTTCCCTCTTCAACAGGCCCTCCCCACCACCTTCTTCCCTACCTCCCAATCTACTCCTGTTCTGTTTCTCTTCAGGAAAGAATCGGTCTCCCATGGGTTTCAAACAACCATGATATATAGCACTTCCTTTCCTATTAAGGCTGGATGAAGCCCCTAGTAGGAGAAAAGTGTCCCAAAGGCAGGCAACAGAGTCAGAGGTAGCCCCTGCTCCCACTGTTAGGAGTTCCACAAGAAGAGCAAGCTACACAACTGTAACATGTGTGCAGAGGGCCTAGGTCAGTCCCAGGCAGTCTCCCTGGTTGTGGTTGCTTCAGTCTCTGTGAGCCCCAGGTTAGTTGATTCTCTGGGTTTTCTTGTGGAGTCCTTGAGCTCTCTAGTTCCTACAATCTTTCCTCCTCCTCTTCTGCAGGATTCTCTCAGCTTCACGTAAATGTTTGGCTGTGGGTCTCTGCTTCTGTTTTCATCAGTTGCTGGATGAAGCCTCTTTGACGATGATTGGGTCAGGGACTAATCTATGAATATAGCAGAATATTATTAGGAATCATTTCATTGACTTTTATTCCATTCATATTTGGTTCTACCCAGGTCTCTGGGCTACCCAGCCTCCAGTTCCTGGCCCTCCAGGCAGTGTCAGAGGAGGGCTCCCTCTCAAGCTGGACCAGTTATTGGTTGGCCACCTCACAATTTCTATGCCACCTTTATCATAGCACATCTTGTAGGCAGGACAAATTTTGTGGCTTGGTTGGTGTTCCAATCCCTCCACTGGAAGATCAACTTGGTTAGAGGAGATGGCCAGTTCATGGTCTATATGTGCTATTGCCAAGAGTCTTAGCTAGGGTCATTCTCATAGATTCCTGGGAGTTTCCACTATAACGAGGCTTCTAGTTTGTCCCGGAGATGTGCCTCTATGCGAGTTGTCTCTCCCAGTACTCTCTCCCTTTGTCCTTGCCCAACCTGATCCTTCCTGCTCCCATGCCCACCCCTCATCCAGATCCCTCACCCTGTTCACTTGAAATGTTGAGCCCTCCTTGTTACTTAGTATATATGGATCTGTGGATTGAATAGTTATCCTATACTTTATCGCTAATATCCACTTCAAGCTGAACACCTACCATGTTTATCTTTCTGGGTCTGGGTTACCTCACTCAGGATGATCTCTTCTAGTTCTACCCATTTTGCCTGAAAATTTCATGATGGCATTGTTTTTAACAGCTGAGTAATACTCTGTGGTGTAAAGGTACCATCCTCTAGTTGATGGACACCTAGGTTGTTTCCTGTTTCTGGCTATTACAAATAAAGTTGCCATGAACATAACTGAGCAAGTGTCCTTGTGGTAAGGTAGAGCTTCTTTTGGGTGTATGCCCAGGAGTGGTATAGCTGAGTCTTGAGATAGATCAATTCTCAGTTTTCTGAGAAACCACCATAATGATTTCCAAAGTGGCTGTATAGGTTTACATTCCCACCAGTACTAGAGGAGTGTTCCCTTGCTCCACATCCTTGCCAGCATGAGCTGTCACTTGTGTTTTTGATCTTAGCCATTCTGACAGGTGTAAGATAAAATCTCAGAGTTGTTTTGATTGTTTTGATTTGTGTTTCCCTGATGACATTGAACATTTCTTTAAGTGTTTTTCAGTCACTTTAGATTTGTGAGTTGAAAATTCTGTTTAGATCTGTACCCCATTTTTAATTGGATTATTTGGTTTGTTAATGTCTAGTTCTTTATATATTTTGAGTATCAGCCCTCATCAGATGTGAGGTTGGTGAAGATCTTTTCCCAATCTGTAAGCTGCCATTTTGTCCTTTGACAGTGTCCTTTGCTTTACATAAGCTTTTCAGTTTCATTATGACCCACTTATTAATTGTTAATCTTAGTGCCTGTGCTATTGGTGTTCTGTTTAAGAAATTGTCTCCTGTGCCAATGCACTCAGGCTATTTCCTACTTTCTTTTCTATCAGGTTTAGTGTATCTTGTTTAATGTTGAGGTCTTTGAGCCATCCATTAGAGTTTTATGCAGGATGATGCATACAGATGCATACATCTTCTGTAGCTATATACAGACATCCAGTTAATACCAGCACCATTTATTGAAGATGCTTTCTTTTTTCCATATTGTCTTTCTGCCTTCTTTCTTCATAAAATATCAGGTGTCCATGAATGTGTGGATTTACGTCTGGGTCTTCAATTTGATTTCATTGATCAATTCAAATACCATATGTGGTTTTCACTACTATTGCTCTGTAATACAGCTTGAAATTAGGGATGGGACACCTCTGGAAGTCCATTGAAATTAGGGATGGTGACACCTCTGGAAGTCCATTGAAATTAGGGATGGTGACACCTCTGGAAGTCCATTGAAATTAGGGATGGTGACACCTCTGGGAGTCCATTGAAATTAGGGATGGGACACCTCTGGAAGTCCATTGAAATTAGGGATGGTGACACCTCTGGAAGTCCATTGAAATTAGGGATGGTGACACCTCTGGAAGTCCATTGAAATTAGGGATGGTGACACCTCTGGAAGTCCATTGAAATTAGGGATGGTGACACCTCTGGAAGTCAGTCCATTGTTTTAGCTATTGTGAGTTTTAAAACAATTTTTTAAAAATGTTTTAATTTTTCCATATGAATTTAAGTATTATTTTTTTCAAGGTCTGTCAAAGTCTGTATTGGAATTTTGATGGGGATTGCATTAAATCTGTAGATCGCTTTTGGTAAGACATCTATTTTCACTATGTTAATCCTACTGATCCATGAACATTGGAGATCTGTCCATCTTCTGATATCTTCTTCAATTTCTTTCTTCAAAGACTTGTAGTTCCTGTCATAGAGGTCTTTCACTTGTTTGGTTAGAATTACACCAAGATATATTATTTGTGGCTATCATGAAGGGTGTTGTTTCCCTGATTTCTTTCTTAGCCCATTTATTGTTTATACAAAGAAGGGATACTGATATTTTTGAGTTAATTTTGTATCCAGCCATTTCACTGAAGGTTGCTTGTCAGCTGTATGAGTTCCCTACTACAATTTTAGGGTTGCTTATATATACTATCATATCATCTGCAAATAGTGATACTTTGACTTCTTCCTTTCAAATTTGTATCCTCTTTATCTCCTTTAGTTGTCTTATTGCTTCCGCTAAAACATCAAGCACTAGATTGAATAAGTAAGGAGAGAGTAGAAAACATTGTCTTGTCCTGATTTTAATGGAATTGCTTTAAGTTTCTCTCTCTTTAATTTGATGTTGGTTATCAGCGTGCTGTATATTGCATTTATTATGTTTAGGTATGTGCCTTGTATCCTTGATCTCTCCAAGACATTTTTCACATAGGGGGGTTGAATTTTGTCAAAGACTTTTTCAGCATATAATGAGATGATCATGGTTTTTTTTTATTTCAATGTTCTTATATAGTAGATTACACTGACAAATTTTCATATGTTGAACCATCCCTGCATCTCTGAGATGAAGCCTACTTGTTCATGGTGAATGATCTTTTTGATGTGTTCTTGGATTTGGTTTGTATTTTATTAAATATTTTTGTATCAATTTCACCAGGGAAATTGATGTGAATTTTTCTTTCTTTGTTGAGTCTTTGTGTGGTTTGGGTATCGGAGTGACAGTGACCTTATAAAATGAATTTGACAATATTCCTTCTGTTTCTTTTGTGTGTGTGTGTGTGTGTGTGTGTGTGTGTGTGTGTGTGAAATAATTTGAGGAGTATTGGTATTAGTTCTTCTTTGAAAACCTGGTAGAATTCTGAGCTAAAACAGATGGGCCCTGGGGTGATTTTTTGTTGTTGTTGTTATTTTTTGTTTTACTTTTTGGTTAGATTATTTTAAATGATTGCTTCTTTCTTTCTTCTTTCCTTCTCTCTCCCTTCCTCCCTCCCTCCCTACCTCTCTCCCTCTTTCTTTCTTTCTTTCTTTCTTTCTTTCTTTCTTCCTTCCTTCCTTCCTTCCTTCCTTTCTTTCTTTCTTTCTTTCTTTTTCTTTCTTTCTTAGGTATTATGGGTCTATTTAAGTTGTTGATCTGATCTTGATTTAGCTTTAAAAAATTGTTCATTTCATTTAGATTTTCTAATTTTGTGGAGTACAGATTTTTGAAGTAAGACCTAATGATTCTTTGTATTTCCTCAGTGTCTATTGTTATGCCACCCTTCTCATTTCTGATTTTGTTAATTTGGATATTCTCTCTCTGCCTTATAGTTAGTTTGGATAAGAATTTGTTTATTGTCTTGATTTTTCTCAATGAACAAATTCTTTGTTTCACTAATTCTTGGTGTTGTTCCCTTTGTTTCTATTTTATTGATTTCAGCTCTGAGTTGGAAAATTCCCTGCTGTCTACTCCTCTTGGGTGTGTTTGATTCTTTTTGTTCTAGAGCATTCACGTATGCTGTTAAGTTGCTAGTATAACATCTCACTAATTTCTTTATGAAGGCACTTAATGCTATGAATTTTTCTCTTAACACCACTTAAATTATGGTCCCATAAGTTTGGGTATGTTATACATTCATTTTCATTGAATTCTAGGCTGTCTTTAATTTGTTTCTGTAGTTCTTCCTTGCCCGAGTCCTCATTCAGTAGAGAGTTATTCAGTTTTCATGAATTTGTAGGATTTCTGTCCTTTGTGTTGTTGTTGAAGTCCAGTTGTAAGTCATGGTGGTCTAATAAAATAAAAGGGGTTATTTAATATTTGATCTTTTGAGATTTGCTTTGTTACCAAGTACATGGTCAATTTTGGAAAATGTTGTATGGGATGCTGAGAGGAAGATATATTCTTTCGTGTTAGGGTGAAATGTTCTGTAGACATCTGTTACATCCATTTGAATCATAATGTTTGTTAGTCCCATTATTTCTCTGTTTAGTTTACATCTGGATGACTTGTCCATTGGTGAGACTGTGAGTTGAAGTTTCCCACTATTAATGTGAGTGTTCGACATGTGATTTAAACTTCAGTAAGGTTTCTTTACTAATATTGGTAGGTACTCTTGCATTTGGAGCAGAGCTGAGACCCCATCTTGGTGGATTTTTCTTTGATGAGAGTGAAGTGTCCTCCCCATCTGTTGTAATTAATTTTGGTTGGACAGATCTATTTTCTTAGATATCAGAATAGCTATATCAGCTTGATTCTTGGGACCATTTGCTTGAAAAATCTTTTTCCAACCCTTTACTCTGAGGTAATGTCTATTTTTGATGTTGAGGTGTGTTTCATGTATGCAGTAGAGTGATGACTCCTTTTTTCTTATCCATTCTGTTAGCCCAGGTCTTTTTATTGGGGAATTGAGACCATTTATGTTGAGAGATATTAATGACAAATGATTGTTAATTCCATGTATTTTGATGTTGTTGGTAGTGGCAGTAGCGTGTGTGTATGTGTGTGTGCATGTGTGTTCTGTTGTGTGTGTGTGTGTTTCCCTTATTTTGGCTTTGATGACCTAGAGTTATTTATTTTCTGTGTTTTCTCATGTGTATTTAACCTCCTTGTTTTGGAGTTTTCCTTCTGGTATCTTCTGTAGGGCTGGATTTGAGGATATATTATTTAAATTTGCTTTTGTCATGGAGTATCTTATTTTTTCCATCTATGGTGATTGAAAGTTTTGTTGAGTATAGTAGTCTAGGCTGGAGTCTGTGGTCTCTTAGAGTCTATAAGATATCTATCCAGGTTCTACTAGCTTTTAGAACTTCTTTTGATAAGTCACATGTAATTGTAATAGCCCTGCCTTTATATGCCACTTAGCATTTTCCCCTTGCAGTTTTAAATATTTCTTTGTTGTGTCAATTTTGTGGGGGTTTTTTTTGTTTGTTTTTTTGTTTTGTTTTGTTTGTTTTGTTTTGTTTTGTTTTTTTAAATTTAGAGAGGAGACTTTCTTTTCTGTTCCAATCTACTTGGTGTCCTATAAGCTTCTTGTACATTTATTGGCATCTCTTTCTTTAGGTAAGGGGAATTTTCTTCTGTGATTTTGTTCAAAATATTTTCTGGGCTTTTGAACTCAGAATCTTCTTCTTTTATTCCTATTATTCTTAGGTTTGTACTTTTCATAGTGTCCCAAATTTCCTGGATGTTTTGTGTCAGGAGCTTTTTAGATTTAATGTTTTCTTCTATTACCGTGTACATCAGCTTCTTCTATTGTGTCTCCTATGGCTGAGAATCTTTCTCCCATCTCTTGAATTCTGTTGTTGATGCTTGTGTCTCTGGTTCCTTTTGGCTTACCTAGATTTTTCCATCTTCAGGATTTCCTCAGTTTGTGTTTTCTTTATTGTTTCTATTTCCATTTTCAGGTCTTGAATAGTTTTATTAGTTTCCTTTACCTGTTTGTATTTTTCTAGATTTCTTTAAGAGATTTATTGATTTTTTTCTTTAAGGATCTTATTATTTTCATAAGATTGAATTAAGTCATTTGTGTTTCAGCTGTGTTGGAATAACCAGGGCTTGCTGTAGTAGGAGAGCTGGACTCTGGTGGTGTCGTATTCCCTTGCTGTTGTTGATTGTGTTCTTATGCTGGCCTCTAGCCATATGGGTTTGGGGTTATTATAGGTTTAAGTGATGATTTCTGACTTTATCTTTGTTAGATGGATGTTTCTAGATGTTTTTCCTGTTGGTTTCTGTTTCTTCTCTAGTCTTCTGGTCTGAGTGGCCTGGGCTTCTGGTGACCAGTGAGTCTTCAGGTCCAGTAGGCTGTCTCTGCTTGAGTTTTTGCAGCCTGAATGGTGTCTGGGTTTCTGGGTGTCAATATTGCCTCTGGGGTCCCAAGTACCTGTGAGGCCTCTGGAGTTTTGAGTACGTTTGTTCTCTGGGATTCATATTATAGTGTGGGCATCAGTAAATTGGAAGTGTTCTGGTGAAGTTTTAAGCCAAAATATGATCCCTGAGGGAGGGGGTCCCATTGGGGGCTGTTGGGTATGTTTTAAAAAGTATTGGGGGGCAGTGGGTAGTGTCTTACCTAAGGACCCTAGTACTTACTGGCCTGGCCTTTCTTACAGCAGAAATCTTGTATTGGATTTGTGGGCCAGAATAGTCCTGTTTTGAGAGTTTTTAATGGCATTAAAAATGCAGAAGAATTGGCTAAGTTCTCTCTGCTATAAACTATCCAGAGTATTTGGAGGCATATGACCTTTACATTAAAGGAACTCTCAAAACCTCATTTATGTGATTAAATTGCAATCACACCCGACATACATGTGCAAGGACTATGGTAATAAGAGAAGGGAATTAATTACAATAATAATGATATAATAATGTAATTATTAAGTATGAGCATAGTAATGTTGGAATTGAAAGTTGCAGAAGTTAAAATTAAATTTCTCTCCTCAATTAAGAAGCAATATATTTATATTACCTTAAAATATTAGAGGAATATTCATTTCAGTGAGCTTTCTTTCCCCTTGGCAAATTACTCTTCAGAACTCNAATTAATTACAATAATAATGATATAATAATGTAATTATTAAGTATGAGCATAGTAATGTTGGAATTGAAAGTTGCAGAAGTTAAAATTAAATTTCTCTCCTCAATTAAGAAGCAATATATTTATATTACCTTAAAATATTAGAGGAATATTCATTTCAGTGAGCTTTCTTTCCCCTTGGCAAATTACTCTTCAGAACTCAGGCTGGTTCCGATGCTTTGATTTAATTGGGAATCTGTATGTACTAACACCGAAGGTCCTTGTTTCCAATTGGTTTTTGATCAATCAATCAAGATGCCAGTAGCCAATGGCTGGGCAGAAAGAAAGAAACAGGGCTTCCAGGGTCCCACAAGCTAGGAGAGAAAAGAAGGAGAATCAAGATACTTGGGGGCAGGGTGGGGGTGGGGGAGATGGAACAGAGTCAGAGCTACAGGGGAGATCTTCCAAAATGTAGGTGGGAAGGAAAATGGTCAATGGAAGGGCAGCCCAAAAGCATTTGGGGCAGCAAGACCAAGCGGTATTGAGCTAGGAGAAAAGGTAAGGGTGTGCTAGCCATGGGACAACGCCCAGCCATTGAGCCAGTAAAGCAGATTAAAAATGAGCTAATGTGTGTGTGTGTGTCTTTCATCTGAGATAGCTCCTGGGTGGATGTGTACTTGCTTCTTACTTACTGACAGCGCAAAGAGATGTAGCAAAAACTACCCATTACTACACTCTAGGTTTCTTACCTAAAAGGAACTCTCTGGACCTTCAGTAGTTCTCCCTCAAGCACAATAAACTGTTGGGAAATAATTTCATAAATGAGTGAATATAAAAACGTATAAAACTCTATCATGGAATCTTTGTGATCCCGAATGGTGGTTTGAATACACTTGGCCCAGAGAGTGGCACTATTAAGAGGTATGGCCTTGTCGAAGTAGGTGTGGCCTTGTTAGAGGAAGTGTGTCATTGTGGGAGTGGGCAATAAAACCCTCCTCCTAACCATGTGAGAGCCAATCTTCTCCTACCAGCCTTCAGAGAAAGGTAAAGAATTCTCAGCTCCTTCTCTAGTACTATGCCTGTCTGGACACTGCCATGTGTCCTGCTATGATGATACTTGACTGAACCTGTAAGATAGACCCAATCAAATATTGTCCATCATTAGAGTTAACTTGGTCATGGTGTCTGTTCACAGCAGTAAACCCAAACTAAGACATCCGGTATTTATTCTCCTTTTAAGCAATGTATTTTTAACTACGTATATAAATGTGTTGGGGTGAATGAGGTGGGTATGGGCATGGGTATGTGGGTGCCCACAAAATACGTTGTATAGTTACCCGTAGTTGCAAGTCGCTGGGCACGAGTACTGGGAATCAACTACAAGTGTGCACTCTTAATCACCGAGCTATCTCCAGCCCTTATGTCTTTTTTTTTTTTTTTAGCAGTTTTTAAATGTGTTGACCCCAGATTTTTACCTCCCTTTTGTTTATTTTTTTTTTTTACTAATTCAAAAGAAGGCATCATGACAACTGAAAATATTTCCCAGCTAACAAAGGTGTCTTATTTTTTAAAAGTCATAGATAGAAGAAGAATAAAACAATCCTAAACACTTTGTCGAGAGTTCCAAATAGATGGCTCATGATAAACCTGCGAGAGATTTTTATCCATATCATGTAATCTGAAAATACTTTTCAGGTCTCTACTGATGGACTCTGAATAAAAATCTCACTTTAGATGACAAAAAAATGTTCATTGATGTTGCTCATGCATTTCCACATAAAAATGGAATGGTGTCATTGACTACAGGTAGAAATGCACAAAATGATTCAAGATAAATACGCTGCTCTGAGGCTACACATTCCCTCCACTTTTGCCTGCCAACTTGATTTCTGAATTGGGCACTCATGGATAACAAGCAGGTGATCTGAAAATATTGTGTGTGCCTTTTAAAAGTCAGAGTCATGTAATGTTCCTTTTGGTAAAAATTTATGTTACATGGTATTAGACCATGGGCTGAGCTAAATGTAACATTATGTATTAAAAACCTCACAGCGCGATTACAATATGTGTCAGAACAATAAATTGTTATATCAGGTGTCTGTTCATCTGTAAACAGAATTGTCGGTAAGTCATTGTCAGAAAGGTTATGTGCATATACTATTGTCTAAGATGTGTGTCCTCCACTACCTGCACCATGTGACCTGGGCCAGTTAAATGGTGAATTCAGTATGTTTCACAGTGAGAATACATGTTACAAAAGCCAAAGTTGAAGGTATTTTGGTTTCACTGGTGGTGTCTTTACTAGAGGAAAGAGGCAACAAGGCCATGGAGCGAGTGCTTGTGGCATCTGTAGCAAGTAGAAATCCTTTGATGTTCAAGTGATAGAAATGTCATGGGCAGCACGGAGCCAGGTGAGAATGTTTTCCTCAGGAACAGTGACTAGAGAGAGCTGGCTTCTGGTTTTGCTTCAACAAAGCAGTGATAGCAGATTGGCATTTCAGGATTTTCATGAGTGTTCTAAGCTCTGGTTATTCCAGTTATTGTCATAGGAAAAGACGGGGAAGGGGCAGTTCCTCCCTTTATCAAGAAGTCCAAAGTATTTCCAATAACCAACTATATAGCTCTAACCACCCAAAATTGTGTCTGTGAGCACCTTCAGCTGCAGATTACGTTGGTGAAAGCAGGTCGAACAATGAAGGTAAGTGAGGAGGGACTATGTTGGTAACAGACACAAGTAACTATTGAGCAATGAAGCACAGTGGGAAAATTGCTCAGTGGTTAGATCATTTTCTGTGCTAGCTGGAGAGTTTGAATCCCCAGAACCCATGTAAGTGCTGGATGCATGCAGGAGCCCACTTGCAATCAGCTCTCAGTGATGGGTATCCTCAGGGCAAACTGGCCAACTAAACTCTCTAAAGCAGAGAACTCTCGCTTCCACTGAGAGACCTTGCCTCTTGAGTTTAGTGGAGATCAGCTGAAGATGACTTCTGATGTCTTCTTGAAACCACCACAATCATGTTGCACTCACCCACACCCACATACTTGTAAACACACACACTGACACAGATACACAGACACACAGATAACACACAAACACACACACATTAACACACATCTCATGAGAGGAAAAAAGGGCAAAAGGCATAGGATGGGGATAATCATAAGTGCATATGAGAAAACATTGATATCCGCTTCTATCTGACACATCACACAAATGAGGATTCTGGATGGACTGTAAAGCAGATGTAAAAGATGAAATATAAACATAGACTAAAGCATGGAATAACATCTTCAGGACACAGCTCCCAAGTAAAATTCATAAGTAGGACACAAGAGACCCGGACCATAAATGAGAAAGTCGACTACTAAATATTCTACATCGAAAATCAAATCCTCCTCACTAACACACCCTGAGTCAGGGAGCAAAAAGGCAAGGCACAGAGTAGAGTTGCGTCTAGCTTCTGGGTGTTACAAATAGTCCTTCCAGGAACACTCCTGGCCTTCTTTATGTCCTCTCATCCCCTGGTAGGTTTTTGATTGTATGTAGACATACACACCTATTGAGTGAGTACAGATACGTGAGAAGCCACACGCCTTCTGCTTTGATGAGACAGAGTCTCTCCTGTATCTGTCTCTGTGCTTCATGGTCCATGCTAGTTTAGCCTGCAGCATGGGTGATTCTCCTGCCTCCACCTTGTCATAGAAGTGCTGAGATTATAAATGAACAGCATGAGTCATGACATATTCATGCACTGCAATTCTGCACAGCAATAGAAAAGGAGGAAAGAGAAACACACAGCACTCAAATGTCTCTCCTGTAATGTGGAGTGCAGAAAGCAAGATACAAAGGTTACCTCCTGCGCGGCTGAATTTGGGGATTTGAATGAGAATGGCCAGGTAGGCTTATATATTTGAGTGCTTGGTTCCCAGTTGGTGGTCTATTTAGGAAGGATTGAGAGGTGTGGGGTTGTTGGAAGAGATGTGTCACTGGATGTGGGATCTGAAGTCTTCAAAAGCCCACTCTAGCTCAGTCTTACTTTCTTTGCTTGCTGCTTGTGGATCAGGTTGTAAGCTCATAGCTACTGTGCCAGAACCATGCCTGCTCTCCTGCGGCCATGCTTCTCACCAAATGGACTTACTCAAAGTGGAAGCAAGCCCTCAATTAAATGCTTTTATAACTTGCCTTGGTTATGGTGCTTCTTGACAGGAGTAAAACAGTAACTGTGATACTGAATTTCTATAAAACTTACAACAGGGAAACTAGTCCATGGTCAGAATAGCGGCTTCTCAGGTGGCATGTGTTGAGAACCTTTGGTGAGTTTCTGCAGCCTCTGCCAATGCAAGTGTTCTTGGCTACACTATTATGTTGACTTTCAAAAAGCACATGAAGCCATACTCTTACTTGTGTACATTTCTTTAAGTGTTTTGTAATTTTTAGTAAAAATCTTCTTTCTAAAAGGTGATTAGCAGGATCAGTTTTGCATCTCAACCATGGAAACAACTTTTTCCTGAGCCTTGAGGGGTTCATAGTCAAGACCCTCCCATTTGGGTTTGCAAGTCCCATTCTTCTCAAAGAAGAGAAATTATGGATTTTTAGCAGTATGTGGACCAGGCATAATATTCAAGACAATTTCACCACAGGTGGATACGTTTATTGGCCTGTGAATATTAGAGCAGTGATTCCCAACCTTCAATACAGGTCCTTACGTTGTGCTGACCCTCAGCCATAAAATTATTTTTGTTGCCACTTTGTAACTGTAGTTTTGCTACTGTCGTGAAGTGTAGTGTAAATATCCGTGTTTTTCAATGCTAGGAATCACAATCTCTATTGTGATTAATAACATTGTGATTAATGTTTCTTATTAATGTTTCTTACTAATAACCCGTGGAATCACTGCTGTGTGGTAGAAACTACGCTTCACATTAATTTCCTCAGCCCTTTAAAAATCTATCCCCACAGTGTCCTTGTAGCACCAGTGGCTACAACAGCACCAAGTACAGAACAGACCCTTGACATTCAGTGAGAGCATCCGGAGGGGAGGCTTTTATTTGGCTATGTGGAGTACTGAGGTCTAGGGTTAGATTTAAACTGTAGAGTTAATCGTTGAGAACCAGAACCCTGCTTCTATATCTACATCGAAGAGAGTCTTATGTATGTTGGTCTAAGGAAAACTAGTAGGACGTGAAGGTCATCTCAAGAAACAGCAATCATTTTGCAATCATTTGGAGTCATCTCCACAGAGACATGACTGAAGAGCTTCAGATGAACTTCCTTCATGGATTCCTCTGGGGGGGATAAGTCTAAGAAAATGTAATCCAAAATGAGAACCATTTTAAAAATATAATAGCAAAAGGTAACTTCTCCTCACTTCTGCCAAACACTATTAGTTATAACTGAGTCAACATGTCCATATTTATGGGGTGAGGGTCACACAAGGGCATAAATGCCAGGGAGCAGGAGTCATTGTCATTCATCCTACAGGCTGCCTGCTGCAGTTTGTACCCACACCCCTACTACTCTAGTTATTCTGGTCAAAGACCAGCACCTCAGGGGTGAGTAGACAGAGCTGTATGATACCATAATCTGAATCACCATATCAGCCTGGTTATTGTGCTAGAAGCTCTTTGATCAGTGGTGATATGTAGTCATAAAATTTACAAGGTTTATGGATAATTCTGGCCTCTTCTGCACATTTCTCTCCTCCCCATCTCTTTCTTTGCCTGCCTGTCTGTCTGCCTGTCTGCCTACATGGTATATGCATACATATTTGTACAAGTATGTATGGGTGCACTCTTCTGTGTAGGCACATATAGAAGCCAAAGGCTGACTCTGGGTTTCTTCTTCTATTGCTTTCCATATTCCTTTTGAGACTGAGCCTAGAGTGTGATGTTTTGGCCTGGCTGGCTGGCCATCGAGTCTTGGGGATCCTCCAGTCTGTACCATCTGCCCCATCTCAGTGCTGGAGTTACAAGAGCACATGCCCTTGCTTGGTTTTTACATGGGTTCTGGGGATCTGAGCTCAGGTCCCGATGCTCACACAGCATCACTCTGTCCTCTGAGCTGTCTCTGTAGCTGTCTGTCAGAGCAAAGCAGAGAGGAAGACCAGTGTATGTGAGGAGGGCAAAGGTATTTCAGGTTGTCACTGTCATCATCTTGCTGGAGTGAGCAGTCTCTGTGACATATGGTTAAATAGAAACCAAAAGGTTCTTCAAAGAAGCTCATTCGTTTATTGAAGAAATGTGTATTGCCAGGCATAATGGCAGTTGCCTATAATCTCATCTACTCAGGAGGCTGAGGCAGGAGGATAGTGTATTCAAGGACAGGTTGGGCAATGTAGCTATACCTTGTCAAAAAGAAAAGGGGGAAAAAACGAAGGAGAAAGGCCTAACACATTGTGCCTACTATGTACCAGGCATGGCTACATGTTGGGATGCAGTAGTGAGTAAGTTAACCATAGTCTTTGCCAGATGAAATGACCAAACTCTAACTCAGTCGGATCTTATTGCTGTCGGTCACACTCACACCTCTATGCTCATATCCTCCTGTGAGCACACTTCCTAATTGAGGACCTCTTCCCCAGATGAACACCAGCACCCAGCTGAGCTCCATGGAAGCCTTATGAGGTGGGGATTATTACCATCTCCTACCTTTTACAGACAAAGACACTAGGCTAAGAGGTGGTTAAATAACTTGTTCAGTGTTACAGTTAGTGGAAAGAGGAGTTGGGACTTGACCCAGGTCGGCCTGGCTCCCGAACACGTACATAACCTTTAACTAAGACTATGAGCTCAAGAAATTGGGACAAGGCCATCTAATTCCCTACTGCTGCCACACTACATGTTGGAACCTTACAACCATCCAAATGTGATGTAGAATACACAGATAGATAAATGCAAACTGTCCCAGAGGGACAGTGCCGCAGTATTTTTTAGCTGCTGAATTAATTACATACATTAGTTAGTGGTTTCCAGTTAAGGCATAGACAAGACCTAAAACAAAGACAGATCCAAAGTTGGGGGTTGGGGAGAAAAAGTAGGGGTGTGTGTGTGTGTGTGTGTGTGTGTGTAAAAGAAATTTCTGCCAGTTAGCACAAAACTGAGCTCAGAATGTCTGAAAATCTGGGCAAAAAGGAAAATGTAGTGAGTCAAATGATTTTACTTGTGGTGGCTAAAAGGGCCTGGGCAGGGGCAGAAGGCCTCGGCACAATGTCTCTGGTGTGTGGTTTGCAGTTTCTATTTCCTTCCCGGCATTTTGCGTTGGTGACTCTGCTGCTGTTGTGTTTGTCCCCTCCTCTGCATTTCACAGCTCTGCTGTGTCACTTGGGATTGTAGTTCAGTGTGCCAGCCAACTAGAGAAATGTATTTATTGAATTTAGCACCTGCTGTGTGCATCACACAGATGGAGATTTAAGAGAAAGGTTTATGAAAGACAAGATTCTTGCCTCTAAACATGCTTATACTGCAGCTAAAGGGGTGGGCACAGCCCTTGTAAAGAACTCAAACCAAATTGTTTTCAAACAAATATACACGTAATGCAAGTTACCAATGTATCCCCGGAGAACTGCACAGGCAGGGGCAGGCAGCATTAGGAGTCTCTCCAAGGGAGCTAGGTTTTCAGACTGGATTTATACCCAGAGCTCTGCGCTGACGAGACTGAAGGGTGTTCCAGAGCCAGCCATGAAGATGAGAAGTGAACTAAGAGCCAGGAGAGGCAAAGAGCATCGAGTGAAGGACATAGCCAAGAAATGAGGATGCAAGGGAGGCCATGCCTCAACTCCTTGGGGGCTGCAGGGGTGCTTCAACAGGAAGAGACTCTAGAACATAGTGCAGGCTGCCTTGTTCTATGCAAATTGTATCTTGGAAAATATAGTGGAGTCCAAAGTTGTCCAGTGTCTGCTGTGTTTAGGCCCTGTGCTGAATGCTTCTCTCTACATACCTGTCATGTGACGTGGGCATTATTTCCTAGGGCTCTTCAGGGAGGTTGAGTGCCAGGGTCCTGTGTTTGCTAAAGGATAGAATTCCACATGTGAGATGGGTGGCTTGACCTCAACACCCACACCTTTGTGTACCACACACAGCTTTTTAAATGTTAAATATTTAAGATATACTAGTGGTGGTGATTATTTGGTGTGCCATACAGAAATCTTTGGTAACCAGACCTTTGCTCTCAAATGACTGAGTTCATTAAGCGTGCAGCAAGAAAAAGGAGATGAACAAATAAATAACAGGTAGCAGATAGATGACATCATTGACACAGGTTCTTACACCACCCTGCACAAAGGACTGGAGAAGTCCTAAGGGGGTGCATGCTCTCTCTGTGGATGGATTCTGCTATTTTGTTGCCAGCATAGGCATATTTTTACACAACTTAAAAAACGAAAACCAAACTTTTATTTCATACGCCTCTGTGTATATTTGCAAACCACAGTGAACTTGTGGAGGTCAAAGGACAACTTGAAAGAGCTGGTTCTTACAGTCTACCACTTTTGAGTCCGGCAGATTGGACTCCCCATCAGGTTAGGAGGAAAGGGCTGCTCCCCTCTAGGCCAAGTAGGTACAATGCTGTGCTGTTTTCTCCCTGTCTCAGGGTTAGGGGGCCAGCATGTATCAGGACAGGGAGTCTTGCTGGACACTTGAAACAAACTTGCTAAAATGTAGGATAAGAGGAACCTCCTTACCCGCAGAATCCTCTCTCCATAAACTCAAACAACACATGACAATTTACATAAGTAACACTCAAATTTTTTGGGGGGTGGGGTGGGGAGAGGGAAGGGACTATGTGGAGGGAGGGAACCAGAAGAGGGGGAGTCGATTGGGATGTAAAAAAAAAATTAAAATAAAATAAACTTTTCTTTTGACTGCCTACATTATAGTATTTTATTTCATCAAACACAGATCTCTTTCTCTACTTGACAACAGACAGTGAAAACAAAAATTTTCCGTGTTAACAGTTTCTAGGTCACACTGTCCATTAAGCAGCTAATCCTGTCCACTTTCTCAGGAACAGAAAGTTTCTTAACTCAGGCTATGGAGACTGAGAAAATTAAAGTGCATCTTGTGTACAAATCCTGTCCAAGCACCAGGGAGAAGCAGTTGGTACGGGGCTTTGGGAAGTCTCCAGCTCTAGCAGTTTAGAGGCAAAGATTCCAGGTGAGAGTCGGGAGGCGAGGCGTGGTCGGGCTCGCCAGTTACGCATGCGCGCATTCTCGGCTCCACACCCACTCCGCCGCCCTTTCTGCGCCGGCGCGTTGCGCAGCCCCGCCTCTCCTTCTTGCGGCGCCTTAGGGACCATGGCCGATCCTCGCGTGAGGCAGATCAAGATCAAGACTGGAGTAGTGAGGCGGTAAGGAACGGCCGGCGGCTCCGCGGCTTACGCCCGCTCTTCTCTCCTCACCGCCGGGGAAGCCCGGCGGAGCGTAGGCCCGATGCGGGCGCGGCTTCCAGGCCTCGGCGGGCGGGATGCGAGGGGCCGCACACGCCTGGGCTGGCGCTGGCAGGGAGCCGCCCTCAGCGCTGGTCCGGCCGCCCTCCGTGCGGGGCTCGGCGCGACCTCGGCGCTGGCCCGGCCGCTTTCCGTGCGGGGCTCGGAGCTGTCCTCCGCGCTCGTAGGCCGGGAGGAGGAGGAGGTGGGCGGCCTGTGCCTGGAGGGCCTCGGCCTGTGCGTGCGGGGCTCCGGCTCCCTGAACTTTGCAGTAGGGAGGCGGAGTCCACCCTGGCCTGGCCTCAGGTGGACTGGACAGCGCTCAAGTTTAAGGGACGCTGAGATCATGGGCCTCACTCAGAAGACACAGTGGCGGGGCCCCGTCCTCTGACCTGGCTCACTTCCAGAGTTTAGGAACTGGTGCTTGAACTTGAGCACCTCTGCAAACTTCTTCCCCAAAGCTCGCCCCAGCGCTGTGGGCTGCTGCCTCCCTAGAATAGGCCAGGCCAGTCTTGTGACTTGCCTTGACTCACGACTGCTTGTACATATTTCAGTGCTCATTAGAACTAGTTCTGATCAGACCCAAACTCATGATACCGAAGCATTCCAAGGGAGAAGATACACAGCCTCCTTACGAAGCAGATCGTTCTGCAGGGGAAATAGCTTTTTCCTGTTGGCCCATCTCTCCACCGTTTATTGATATTCCATCAGAGGGAGGTCAACCCATAGAGGAGAATCACTTTTAGAGATACTGCCCGAGTTTTAGTACTTCGAACAGTACTTTGGAAGCTTTTACTGCAAAGGCAGTTAGGAGATGATGGTATGAGTGGGGAGGAAATAGACAGTCGGTTCTGAATTGTGCCTGACTTCAGATCTGGTTTTATGTATTCTGGAACATAGATCATCATTGTACTGTGCCTCTTTTTACTGACTTTGGAAGATAGAGTCCAAATTCTCCCTGCATTGAGTTTTTGGAAGAAATATATGCTACATTTTTAATACAGTGTGATTCAAATAAATAAGATACACAGTATAGGTTTTGCTCATTACATGTTTATTACTGCAGTTCGAAGTCACACTTGAGGTTAGTAGCAGAGCAAGCAAATGAAACAAGGCTCCTGATTCCAGCTGGGATGCTGTGATTGATAGAGCATTAGTGTGATAACAGGAGGGGGATATAGATCTAAAGCACAAAGCACAAGTAATCTACACTGTCCCTCAGCCCACACTTCCCTTCTCTTTTGCCAGACTTTCCTTGGCTGTGTCATTTCCTTTAGCATATTGCTATTTTGCAGAAAAGAACCTGGTTGTATAAGAGACTGCTTTAAAGTAGATATCATGAGAAATCATTTCTAATGTTTTCCCATTAATAGTAATATGTTCTTGATTTTATCACTCTCTTGGTCTATATATTATTCTATAAATTTATTTAGTTCAAGTAGTTATAGCCTAACAATACATATGCTAGAGAAAGGTCCTTTAAGTAATTAAGAACTAATTTGTGAGACATTGACAAATTCCCAGATGCCTACATAACTGCATAGAAGTAGATAAAGTTTTCTGGGTAGATTAATAGGACATTATCAAAGTTTACTTTTGGTATTCATATTTCAATAAGTTAATAATTTTCATGAAACTCATAATTTACCATAATCTCAAATTGTTTATTAAGTGAATGTGTATCATACACTTCTTCCCTGGTCCTTTGTTGACATCATGTGTAGCATTTCTTCTTACATACTGTAAAACAGGGACATACACTTTTACACTTAAAATTTGTATTTCACTTGTTGATTACTTGCATTTTATCTTGCTGTATAATATCTACATCCATAAATATTACTTCTTTATTTTTTCCTGAAAACTTATTTTACTGTGAATCTGTCTTCTATATTAATAGACTAAGGCGGAATTCTACATTATATCTCATCCAAAGGGGAGCATAAATGAAGCAGACATTAATTGTTGGGGAACAATGATCATGGGCCTAAGAGCTTAAAGGGTATGCTGCTTTTCCCTTCTCCAAATTTAGTTTCAAAGACTTCTTAGTTTCGTGATTCAAGAATGTTCTTGGTTTTATGAAAGGGATTCTTTCTGCTCATTGGGTTTGTTGTATTTTATAAAACTTGCATTTATTTATTTACTCTGTATGGGGTGAGGAGTGCTTATGCCAAAGCACAGGTATGGAAGTCAGAGGACAGTCTCCAGGAGTTCACTCTCTCTACCATGTAGGATTCTGGGTCATTTAGTTTTTCCTCACAGTTGAGAGCCACTGGAATTTATACTGTAGGCTTTTGTCCTGGAGGTCATTGGATCCGTTAGACTGTGAAGTTACCTACAGCAGTTGTGATTCAGAAGTCCCCAGTCGTGGAGTTAGGATGGAGTCTGAATAGAGATTGAGAGTTAAGCGTATGGAAATAGACAGTTAAATAGATGGTGGTTGGCATCAGGGAGATTATGCAGTGAGTACAAGATGGCAGTCTGCAAGCCTGGTGTGGTGGTGCACGCCTTTAATCCCAGCACTCGGGAGGTAGAGGCAGGCGGATTTCTGAGTTCGAGGCCAGCCTGGTCTACAAAGTGAGTTCCAGGACAGCCAGGGCTATACAGAGAAACCCTGTCTCGAAAAACCAAAAAAAAAAAAAAAAAAAAAAGATGGCAGTCTGCTTGTTCAGGCGAAATGATGAAGGCAGTCTGTCTAACATGAGATGAGGTAACTCAACTTATATTTAACATGGAAGTAAAAGAGTTTCAGGGGAAGTAGTTAGCTGGTGTCATAGTTGCTATTTTGTTGCTGTGACTAGATACCATGACCAAGGCCACTTGGAAAAGGAAGCTTTTCATTGAGGCTTTGTTTACAGCTTCAGAGGGTGAGTCCTTGACTATCATGGTGGGAACAAGGCAGTTGGTAGTCAGGCATGGCGCTAGAGCAGCAGCTGGAGACGGGGCCTGATGGGCTTTGGATACCTCAGAGCTAACCCTCAGTGTCACACCCCCTCGTACAAGGCCCAAACAGCTCCAGCAAGCAGTCAGATATGTGCGACCCTGGGGGTCGTTGCCATTCAAACCACCACAGGTGGAAAATAGGCATGAGCTCCGCAGTGCCCCACCCAGAGAAATGTTCCCTTCCACAGTAACAGCCAGAGGAGGGGATGGATCACTAGGAACGGGGAGCGTCCACTTAAGGACTGCTGGACAGCAGTGAGGCTGGCCTGGTGCTGAGCCTCGGAGAGAGTATGCCCTCTCAGTCACAAGGGTTTCTTTTTCTTTTTAGGGTTAATTCAGGCTATGGAAATAGCCTTGTGCATTAGATATGAGTAGTTACATGACATTTCTCTGAATGATCAACTTTGCTAACATGTAACCCAGTACAGACCATTCCTAACTGGAAAATCTGAAATTCAAAATGTTTAGAAATCCTAAACTTTTTGAGTGCTGATATAATATTCAACAGGTTCAGATTTTGGGGCACTTCCAATTTTGGAGTTACAGGTGTTCAAACTGGTAAGGTTTATATAACATTCCAACATCTTAAAAACTTTAGTTTGAAATGTGTTTGGTCCCAAGCATTAAGGGGTATGTACTGGCTAGGTTTGTGTCAACTTGACACAGCTGGAGTTATCACAAAGAAAGGAGCTTCAGTTGGGGAAATGCCTCCATGAGATCTAGCTGTGAGGCATTTTCTCAATTAGTGATCAAGGGCCCCTTGTGGGTGGGACCATCTCTGGGCTGGCAGTCTTGGGTTCTATAAGAGAGCAGGCTGAGCAAAACAGGGGAAGCAAGCCAGTAAAGAACATCCCTCCATGGCTTCTGCATCAGCTCCTGCTTGAGTTCCAGTCCTGACTTCCTTTGGTGATGAACAGCAGTATGGAAGTGTAAGCTGAATAAACCCTTTTCTCCCCAACTTGCTTCTTGGTCATGATGTTTGTGCAGGAATAGAAACCCTGACTAAGACAGGGTACTTGGACAACAGTGGGCATTGTTGGTAGATTTGGTCTGTGTCCTAGTTACTATGTGTTGCTATGATTAGTTACTTAGTGTTGCTATGATAAACCCCACTACCACAACCAACTTGAGTAGGACAGGGTCTAGTTCATCTTCCAGGTACCAAGCCAAGGCAGGCCCTCAGCTAAGAGCCTGAGGCAGGAGCTGAAGCACAGGCCATGGTTGCGTGCTCTCACTGGTTTGCTCCCCATGGCTTGCTCCGTCTGCTTTCACACATAGCCCAGAACCACCTGTCCAGGGGTCTCACTGCCCTGGGCTTGCTGTCCTCGTGGTTAATCATGAAAGGGCCTACCAGTCAGTCTGATGGAGGCAGTTTCTTAATTAAGTTTCCCTCTTCCTGGGTGACTCTAGTTTGTCAAGTTGATAAAAACTAGTTAACATGGTCTGGCTGGCTCTTTTTAAAACATTTAGACTTTTTTATTTTTTTGCAGATTCCTAGATTTATAGGTATCTGATGTGTCACAGCTAATCTGGCCAGCCTCGCAGGGAATGACCAAATACTAGTCCTGATTTTTGTCTCAGTGCAGATCTGTGAAATTACTGTCATCTATCTGTTGTCTGAGCATTGATTGATACATGGGTGGCAACTATTGTCCTAATTCTTTTGGAGTTTCCTAGGATGTGGGACATTTTCTGTTAAAACTGACAAAAATCTCAGGTAAACTAAGTTGATTGGTCATCATCTCTGTACCTAGCTTCCATATCTCTACTTTGTATATGTTGTAATTTATTCGGAGACTGTTAGTGGTATACTTATATACTATCAACCTGTATACATTGGGCCTTACTTAATTTAAATTTGTGATATAAATCCAAATTCTTGCCATAGTAGCTTTTTTCTACATTAATTATTTAGAAAATAGTTTCACTAAAGTAGAGGAAAATTTGGACTTCTTTTATTGACTGTGTCAGGGTGTGGTATTTTTAGCTAAGCAACTTTTGTCTACTCTACATTTCTAAGTAGGATTTGTGTTTACAAAATAAGTTTATTAGATATGTCATAAATTCAAGAGATTCTACATGGAAAAAATTTTAATCTATTTAATATAAAAAGTGACTTACAACTTTAAAGCCAACTTTTAATAAAGCCTGATGAACTAGGCCTTTGTTGGGTGAACTAATTGATTAAAAATACTTTCCTAAATATATCTTTTTATAACCATTTTACTTCAAATCCAGTGTGGACAAAGAACGTTACAGTATTGGAAGTCTAATGACATTGCCCGTAGCTTTCCTGTGGTTAAATGAATGTGACACCAGTGGGTTGGAAGGAGGCTGGGACAGTTCTCACTGCAGTGTGCTGCTCTAGTTTTAACAGTCTCTTAACTCTGCTTAAGCGTAACTGACACACCATAATTACAGATCTGCAGGCCGTGATTACAGAATTTTACTTCAAGACCCGGTGGGGACATTATATTGATTTTTTTTTTCCTTAATAAACCCTGTTCCCAAACTGTGCCATCTTCCAGAATTTATATATATCTACATTCTTGGTTGTCTATATACATACACACATTATATATTATATAGCAGGAATTAGAATCAAAACATAAGTAAAATCTTTATTTAGTTTAATATATAATATAGTGGTATAAAAGTGAAAAATATACATAAGTAGACAAAAGGGCTTCCTCCCTAAGCTCTGGCTCCTGGTACAATTCTCATAGTTAAAAGTAATGGCGGATGAAGTGTGATGGGGACTGTGTGTAAACAACTCCTGTAGCCTCACAAGCTTTGCCTTTCCCTTTTGGTTCTCTTGTACCACACCTCTTTGCTTTGAGTCAATCAGCCAGAATGTCTTACTTTAAAATTTACCTTTGAATTGTAGCCTTGTTTGGAAGTTTTGTGATCAGTTCTCCAATGTCATAGAGGCAGTGTCAAAGTAGAATGTAGGAGGTCAGCCCCTCACCTCATCTGCCAGCTGCTTGGCAAGCAGGAGCTATGTAACCTGCAGCCATATGTCTCTTCAAGCTGGAAAGGGAAGAGCCAAGGCCACTCATGATCACGATTTTCCCCAACACAGAATATGTTCTGCTAGCTGGGCTGGGATATGAAGGATCTTTCTCTCTCTCTCTCTCTCTCTCTCTCTCTCTCTCTCTCTCTCTTTCTCTCTCTCTCTCTCTCTTTTGCTCAACTCCCTCCCCTGTTTATATCTGTGCCCAGGGTACATGCATGGGTGGATATATGTACTTATGTGTATGTGTATATATAGAGTCTGTGTTTTCATTGTCCATGTTATTTGGTAGAAATCTTGAGATTCTGAAGTAAGGTTGCAAAATTATCCTAATAGAACATTTCTAAATATAGACTATAAAATAGAATATAGATGCTTAAATGTATGACCTTTCTATTCTGGTTTGTCATTTCTAACAATACATTTATAGAATATCATAATGTTTTGTTAGGATGTTGTTATGTACCTACAGAACTCTAATATTTCTTCTTGGTATTTTGTCATGGATTTGGCTGATTCTCAGAATTGCTTACTGTCTTAAAAACATCTAGTATGGTGTTAAAATCAACTACTCAGTGAAAGTTCTTTGTCATGAACAAGTGAGTACGCTTCCTCTGTAATCCTTTTGAACTTGATCTAATCAGTAATTGAAAGCCAAGGAACATTTGCTCTAGTTATTTCTGCTGTGGGAGTTAGCAGGCAGAACCTGAGATTCTACTCATCACATATCACATCTGTGACCCTAGGAAAGTTACTTAAGCATTTGGAAGCTGAAAAATGGAATTGGCAGTTGTATCTTTTTCATGTTGTTATTAAGAAAACTGAGTAAGGTGACTAAGTGAATCACGTGACTCAAATGCCTGACAGGTGGCAAAGGTTCAGTGTATTTAACTGCTGCCATTCACATCTGTCTTGGATGTGCTGCTGTAACAAAACAGCCTGAGACTAGGCAATTTACAAATAATAGAAAAGTATTTCTCACAGGTTTAAGGTCCCAGAATCTCCTTTTGACACCAAAGTGATACCTTGAGCACTGTGACAAAAGGACAAGGAGGCTCCAGCCCTGTGTGAAGCACTTTGTAAGGTCCCTGGTCAACTTCTAAAGGCCTCACTTCTTAGCATGCATTGGTGATTATTTCAACAGAAAGTTAGGAAGGCCACAAGCAAGCCATAGCAAGACACGAAAGCACTGAGGACTTATGTCTGTGGGTCCCAGGACAGAACCTAGAACTTGATTGTTTTTTTAAATTGTGATAAAATCTTGGTTCTCAGTTACTTGTCCAGTGTCTGACCTGGTGTTGGAGAGGGATTGAGTATGAGACTTCCATGATTGGGTAGTTTCTACAGCTGTGGTAGTGTCGTTCTGTTAATTACTGAGGTGGTAATTCTCTGGTTCCAAACCCCAGCAAAACTTTTTTTAATAGAGCAAATGCTTTGTTTCTATATCGTTAATTCCCCAAATCCATTGTGGTTTACAATTGTAAAAAAATGATATCTATATTTTTTCCAATTTTTAATTTGTTATTGTGTATATACACATGTATTTGTGCATGATGGGAAAGGAGAGCACAGGACAACTTTCCGCCATCATTTTGTTCCTTCCACTTATGTGAGCGTTCCAGGCATCTAACTCAGGTCACCAAGCTTACTTGGCATGCACATTTACTGGCTGAATCATCTTTCCCTATTCCTATAGTTTTAATGCTAGATTATATTATGGATTCTCCTCAGTATTTTGCTTTTTACTGAATTCTCTAGTTGTTGAGAGACCTGTGCCAAAGAAGTATTTTATGCCTCTTTTAATGTGCACCTATGTGTTCTTGTTTTAACCTGGCCTATTACAAACCTTTGTAAAGGATAGTGAAGCAAATAGCCATTAGTGTGTAACAGTGAATGTTCTCAGTCTCTAAATAATACTGCTATACTTTAGTGAAAAGTTATTCTCTGAAATAACCATACTGTACTGTACTCTATAAAACCTATGAAGCCTATAAGTCCACTAAGTGCATTTAAACTTAATACAGTAGTATAATTTTGATATCTAATGTTAAATCCTAAGGGTTCTGCATTATGTTAAAAATATATAAAGAATTTTTTAAGGCTGAGAAGTTCTTTACAGTAGTCAAAGAAATAATGTTTAATGGCTTTCATAAAATAGGTGTGTTACTTGCCAGCTCGTTTAAGAAGTGGTAGAGACTAGAAAAAGTTCATTTGACAGGGTTCCAGCTCAACAGTCTAGAACTATTTACTTTATAACTAAAAGTGAGAGACTTAGAAATAGAGAATAAGAGAGAAACAGTGGCTGTAACAAACAGCTTTCAATATGGTTCTTCAAGATGGCATGATATTAAACATACTATATCAGGGATGTACTTAAAAACTAAAAACTTTAAGCACTGTTTTAATGTTATAAATGCTAATCTGTTGTCTTGGTTAGGTTTTTTTACTGCTGTGAACAGACACCATGACCAAGGCAACTCTTATAAAGGACAACATTTAATTGGGGCTGGCTTACAGATTCAGAGATTCAGTCCATTGTCATCAAGGTGGGAGCATGGCAGCGTCCAGGCAGGCATGATGCAGGAGGATCTGAGAGTTAATTCTTCATCTGAAGGCTGCTAGGAGAAGACTAGTTTCCAGGCAGCTAGGATGAGGGTCTTAAAGCCCATGCCACAATGACACAACCACTCCAACCAGGCCACATCTCTCTAATAGTGCCACCCCCTGAGCCAAGCATATACAAACCATCACATCTGTTATAGAAACATTTAAATTATTTTTAAGAAAACAGTTTTGTAGTTTTATGTAATTAGAACACTATCTCTACTGTCTCTGAATCTAGTTGAATAAGGATTGTGTCTGTGAGTTTGTGTTGTATTTACTTGCTTGTTGCTAAGTTCCCTTCATAAATAGGCTCACTCTTCCTGGTTTTAAAAGAATGAGAGGTTAGAGAGATTGTTCAGTTGATAATGTTTCTTTTGTGCAGCCTGAGGACCTGCGCGTAGACTCCAGCATCAATGGAAAAAGCAGGCGTGGCTGCATGTGCCTGAAATCCCGGTGCTGGGGAGGTGGAGACTGGAGAGTCCCTGAGGCTTGCTGGCCAGCCAGTATACTAAAAACTGGACTGCAGATTCAGTGAGAGACGCTGTCTCAAAAAGATAGGACTGAGAACTGTCGGCTTTGCCAGCAGATAGTTGCAAGGAGAGAGGGAGGAGAGAGGTCTCTCCGGGGCTGAGTGGGATGGTGAGTGTCGGCAACCCAAGAAGAACCACACCGACCCGGGAAGCTTGAGTGCATCAGTCTCTCGCTTTTATGGAGCAGATGACAATGGGTATGGGGTGATCTGGTGGGGCCTATGAGATTATTCTGCGTCATCAGTTGACAGGAAGACAAGGGTTCGACTAGGTCATGTAGGTTGTGCTGAGTCATTCCGCAGTGGAAATGACCAAGACAGGTTGCAAGAATTGAACCAGGCTCAAGCCAATCCTCTAGGCCCAGGATAAGGCCCAACAGAGAGCTATAGAAGAAGACCCCCTAACCTCAGCATCTGACCTCCACACACATGCACATTTTCATCTTCTTTTGTCACATCATATACATAGCTATTATGGAGCATGGTTGCATATATAATAATTTATGTGTCGATCACCTTAAACATTATTTGGGGAGCTTTCAAAATCTGATTTTAAATATGTCATTAAATATTATCATGGGTTGTTACTTTTAAAGTTTTAAGTGATATACATGAGAACGGTCCACACTAATTGTGTACCAGGTACTGTTTCAGTACACGTATATATTGCATAATGTTCAATCAGTGTTGTCCATCCTTTCTCTGAGCCTTTTGAGATGTCCGTGTGTCATGCCATCTGTAGTCATTTTGCTGGGCAGTAGCACACAACAGACTGCTCATGGCCTGTGTCCTGTGTCCTGTGACTTAGTACCCATTGCCACAGATTGTTACTGCTCTTTTCCTAGCATCAGAGTAGTAGGATAGGGGCTGGAGAGATGGAGGGGACAGAGTGAGAATGTCAGGTTCCAGAGGCGGCGTTCCATTCCCTAGAGTGTTGGTCACTAAGCCGGACCAGAGATTTTCAGCATTCTGATGATTTCCTTGGAGTCCCTAAGCATTTTCTGTAAAGTAGAGGTTATGTGTATAGAAATGCTAGGACAAATTTTGCCTTTTTCAAATTCAGAGGCAAGTGGGAATGGGTGGGAGTGCATGTGTTTGTTTACCTCACACTGTCCACCCGAGACTGGGGCCTAGGCTCAGATTTGACTATGCTGGTTGCCTGTGAGCACTGAGACATACCCAGCTTTTTTTTTCACTTGGGTCCTGGAGGGTTGAACTCAGGTTCTCAAGCAAGCACTTTACTGTCTCTGCAGCCTCCTTTTTCATGTTCATTTGCTCATGATTGTACCATGAGTTTTTCCAGGGGAGATGCAATATTACAACAGGTTGAATATAGAAACAGGTATGAGAGTTCTGTTAATTTAGACAAACATGCAAAAAATGTAAAATGCTACCTTTTCACTATTTGCTTTGAAAAAAATAGAATTACTTTTTATAAAATTGGTTATTTTAGGGCTGGTGAGATGGCTCAGCGGGTAAGAGCACCCGACTGCTCTTCCGAAGGTGATAAGTTCAAATCCCAGCAACCACATGGTGGCTCACAACCATCCTTAATGAGATCTGGCGCCCTCTTCTGGAATGCCTGAAGACAGCTACAGTGTACTTACATATAATAAATAAAATAAATCTTAAAAAAAAATTGGTTATTTTAACCTATTTTACTTACTTATGAGTAATGTATGTATGTGAGTGTATGCTTCTGTGTACATGTAAGTGTATTTGCAGAATGTCGGGAATTTGCTTTGTCACTCTATTTTATTCCTTTGAAAGAGGGTTTCACTTGAACCCTCAGCTCACTGTTTTTTGCCTGGGTTGGCTGGCCAGTAGGCCCCTGGGATCTGTCTTTCCCTTCCCCACCCAGCACTGGAGTACAGGTGCATGCTGTGTGGCTGTTGGGCATGGAAAACTCAGGCCCTCACGCTTCTGCAGAGAGTCCTCTTACCCACTGTACCTTCTAAACAGTCTTCTTTCTGGAGGGGGGTACGGGGGATAAGTGAATTAAATATAATTTTTCCTAATTTTAAAATGAATACCAAGATATTTCCTATGTTTTCTGTTTCCATTTCTGATATACCCAGTAATTACTAACAGATTTATATAAACCACACCTTTGTGTGGTCCTCAGTAAGTTTTTAATGTAAAAGCATTTTGAAATTTAAGAGTTTGAGAACCATTGTACTAACTCAGTAAACCGTTGTCAACTGGAGATCAACGCTCGTGATTCTAATTAGTGAGGTTTAGGCAGATGCTGAGGAGTTTTAGATTTTAAAAGTCCTGTGTAATTTCTTTTCATGTGTTCCTCTAAAAAAGCATTGTACAGTTTTGTACATTCTTATTGCTCAAGACAGTTCTTCATGTTTACAGTATCTTTAGCATATTTTCTAGTATGAAGTATTTCAACCTTCTTGAATGATTGTATGGAGTGTGAGTATAAAGCCAAGGTACATGCAACGGAAACCAGTGTGCTTATTCAAATTGGAGACTTAATTTTTTCTAACATTTTCTTTGTGTGTGCACGCATATGCCATGGTACACAGTGGAGGTCAGGAGACAGCTGTCAAGGGTCAGTTCTCTCCTTCCATTCTGTAGGTTCCAGGACTGGACTTAGGTCTTCAGGCTTGGCAGCAAGCCCCCTCACCCACCGAGCCATCTCATTGGCTTGAAACAAAATTTAATTTGAAATGACTAGCAGTGATTCTTGAGAAATATGAAAAATTGAAAGTTTTGAATTGTTTTTTGTTGTTAATTTGAGCTGTATTATATAACAATATTAATAACATGAACCCACCAAACAGAAATAATTATAACTAATTTTGTGCTACTCCCCACCTGAAATAACTATTTTTAGTCTTATGCCTATTATTGTCTGTCTGTCTTGCTTGTTTACTCTATCATTTGTATCTTGCTAAAATATATATTAAGTAAGTTCTAGTTCTGTTGGTTTTTTTAACTTGGTAAGAAGGGCTTCTTTAGGAACTTATTTTTCACTCTGTTTGTTAGTAGATAAAGGCATCGTTTTTGCAGATGGTCACAGTATATTTGTTTTGGTAGATGTATACTATTCCACTGTGTGATACTACAGCTTATCCATTTTTGTACAGGTGAGTATTTGGGCTGTTGTATTACTAACAGTGTTTCTGTATTGCTCTCAGTCCTTTCTCAAGATTGTTGGGGCTTAGAGTATTGGATTTCCCATTCTGTATAAATGCTGTCTTAGCTTGGGCCAGTCACGGGTGGCTTAAATCAACAGAACGGTATTTCTCACAGTTCTAGAGGTTGGAGTTGGAGATCTGGCACACAGTATGGTGGGGTTCTAGACTCTTCTTAAGTTGTTGGCTGCTTGTTTGTTCACATGGGAAGGGGTCTCCAGTGTTCCATGTTATCTCTTGTAGGACACTAATATTATTCATAAAGTCTCGGTCTTCATGACAACTTTTGGCAGCGGTTATTTACTAACAACCTGCGGCTTATGCTATCTGGATTCCTGAGGAGGTGGCCAGAGCTGTATAGGAGTGAACGGTCAAGAGAAATAATGGAGGCCAAGACAAAATCCTCTGATCAAGGCCCCTAGGTTTAATGCTTAGAGTCTTAGGTTATAGCAGGGCTTTCCATCCACCCTGCCATCCCGTTCCCTGGGCCCCTGACTCCATCTTGGAGACCACGTGCAGCCGCCATCTTCTTCCTGGAACATCTGGGCAGCTCTGGGCAGGCTGGCAGCAGAGACTTGGAGGTGGGCGCTGGTAGTTGCATAACAAAAGGAGCCAGCCTAGCTGGAGGGTCAGGGGGCCTCCTCAAGGGCGGCAGGTCTGAATTGATCCCAGCCTGGAGCCAGCATGGGGGAGGGAGACCACACCAAACTGTTTTCTGAAGGAGCAATGCCAGCTTCTTGGTGAGGGGTCTTTTCATTAACCCATGGCCTCTCTGAATCTTGATATGCTCTTTAATTTTACTCCAGCAAAACAGCTTTTGTTTAGTTTTCATTTTGGAAGATAAGTATTTTAATTGTCTTTGTAAATAAGCATCACTAAAGGACAAAAGGGAAAGGAGGGTGAGAAAGGATACGTCCTCATAGTCTCACTTCTGGCCATTTGCCTCTGTGGACAATGATGTGTAACATGGATAGCCCAGGCTGCTCTGATAGAGATGGGACCTAGGAAAAGGCAGCTCCAACCATTTCTACAACTTTGTTCTGTGTGGGCTGCCTTTGGGTTGAGGTGATGTGTAGATGGATCCTGGAAGCTACCCTGGCACTGGATTGGTTGGAATTAGATTCTTTTTTTATTATTATGTTAGTTCTGATTTATGGTTCCTTAATTATTAATGCTTGCACAGCATTTCCAGAGAAAGACTAGGTTCTTCTCCTTGTCCTCCTCTTCTTCCTTCTCTTCTTCCTGTTTTTGTTTTTAATTTTTTTTTTTTTTTTGAGACAGGTTTTCTCTGTGAAGCCCTGGTTGTCCTGGAACTCATTTTGTAGACCAGACTAGCCTTGAACTCATAAAGATCTGACTGCCTCTGCCTCCAGAGTGCTGGGATTAAAGGTGTGAGCCACCACTGTCCGGCAAGACTGAATATTTATGCATGATGTTTAATCTTTGTAACCCAAAACATCTGATGCTGTCACTGTTACTGCTGGTATACCCTCATTCTCCCAGTCTCATTGTCACCACCAGTTGTTTATATCTGATGGTGTGTCCCATTGAAGTTAGGAAATAATGTAAGTCTCAAATTTGATGTGTTTATTTCCTGTATTTTTATTACCATTTTAAAATTACTCTAGCATTTCTAGTAGTAGATTAAACAGAAACAAACCATCTGGTGTTCACCGCGGAGTGGATGCTACAGTTGAAGCTTTGTATTAATGCTGCAGGTGTTGGTATTGAAATGGAGCAGCACACTAGTTATCCTGCTAGTGGAAAAGCTAAAGAATGCTGTATGCCTTTTCCCAGCAGAAAAGCATCCCCACTTATTAATTTTCAGGCAGTTTCCCCACCAGCCACTTTCTTGAGCATGCAGATAATAAGGCTGCCTTTCGGAGTTGGTCAGAAGCTCAAGAAATGCCTGCTGCTTCTGGACCATCTTCCAGCCTTAGATCCCACTTGCCCAACAGCAGATGGTTTATTTGGGAAAAGTAGCAGGCATCCCTATCACAGCTGACTTCTGGGAGGGAGGAACTCTTCCCCCCAGCCTTATATTGTAGTGTGTTGTTAATCACCTGCACAGTTCCACAAGTGAACTGTGGGACAGTTAAAACACATTACCTTTCCACTCAACTTTAACTTCGTTCATTTATTTTAAAATGATGCTTCACTATGTGTGTACCACTATCTTTAATTTAATTTTAGATTTTATTTTAGTTTGTGTATAAATGTTTTGCCTACATGTATGTGTGTATAGATATATATGAATCATATACTTGCTTGGTGCTCATGAGGTCAGAAGAGGGTGACAGATTTCCAGGAACCAGAGTCAGAGTTACAGATGGTTGTGAGCATCGTGTGTATTTTGGGAACTAAACGCAGGTCCTCTGGAAGAGCAGCCAGTGTCCTCAGTTCCTGAGCCATCTCTTCTCTGGTTCAGTGTTCTGTGACTGGGAGAGTGAAAATGAAGAGAAAGAACTGGAAGGACAGACAACCTTGGAATCCCCACCTTCTACTCCTAATAGTTCTTCCTGCTCAGCCCCTGGTATTTTAGCTTCTAGAAAGATTATAATAGTGACTTAGGTTTTCCTTGGTTGGAATTCTGAGTTTTTCCTCATTATAATAGAAACACAGTCAGATGAGGTATGCTGTAATCCCGTGAATGGTGTTTCGTTAGTTTCCTCTCCTCAGCCTTTGGCTTGTTTCGTTTTTGTTTGTGTGAGGCCCTCTAACTAGTAGCAGCCCAGTAGAGTCTTGAACTCCTGAGTGCTGGGCTTAAGCTGAACCTTGAGTTGGAGAACACTTGAGCCACATTGTATGCTGACTTGTATCAACTTTATCTTTCTCCTGTCTTGTTCTCATGTGACTGTCAGTAGCTGATAAGTCTCTTTCTGCTCTTTCTCTTGATAGCTTCTGTGTGCATATTATTTGTTATTGCTATTATTCTAAATAAACTAGACTTCTTGTTCATTTCTAGGTAATGATATCAAGTTTATGATCATCAGAAATTTGATTATTGCTTACTTGGCTAGACTCTCTGAGCTACCATACTTTTGTATAGTAGTTTCTATTAGCATATTGGTTCTATGAAGTCATGTACATACTCCCTGAGACTTAACACATACAACATAATAACAAAGTCATAAAAACAAATTAAGCATTCAAGTATGCTGAAGAATGTAAACTACCTTACTTCTGAATATAATCGTAAAAAGAGAGAACACTTTGAAGTACAATGTAAATGTAAAATGCAGAAATCTAATATTTAACAAGTATACAGAGGTAAATTTTATGAGTTCATGTTTCAGACATGATTGTCAAAGTATCTCTCTGGCCAAATTAGAATAAGAAGCAGCAGACAAAACTTTAAAAGACCAATAGCACCTTGCTAGCACATTGCTAATAAGGACTAATAGGTACTTAAACTGATGAAAGTGATTCAGTCAACAGCACATTAACCCCCTACTGTGCCCTGTTTTAAGCTGTTAATAGGCATTAGCCTTTTAGAGAATGCCTAGCACTTTCATATTCATTTCCTGAGCCTTTGGTACATGAGTGAACTGTGAGAGACACTTGCTGTGTCTGCTCCAGAATACTTGGAAGCCTGCCTGTGCTGCCTGCTGTAGGCTTAGAGTCCCTGTGCTCTTGCTGTTCTTGGTGTCAGTGGAACTAGTTTTACTTGGCATTCATTTTGATTGCTATCAGTTTTGTATAGAAGTTACATGAGGAATAGAGGTAGGTGTGCTTTTTTCCTCAGAGACTGTTACATGTTATGAAAGTAATGGTTCTTAGATTTGATTTTTTTTTAAATTACTATAGGGAGGCTATAGGTTTTTCTTTTCAGTATTTTTCAGATCTCTATAATATTTTAAGTAATTGATTTACCCCAGAAATGAATTCAATATTTGAAAATATTGCCCATGAATATATGTGTATATGAGGAGAGTTTACAAATTATAATTTTCTTAAAAATATTTTGTGACCTTTAATGCCAGTTCTCTGTACTATCTTGAGTTTGTATTTATATGCATTATTTTTATAGTATTTTAAAATAGATGTTTTATATTTTGATAATAATTCCAAATGTAATGCAAATAGAGAATTAGGTTAGACCAGCAAGATGCCTCAGCAGGTAAAGGAACTGTCAAGATTGACAACCTAAGTTCAATTCCTGAACTCACATGGTGGTGGAAGGAGAGGACAGACGACCACGACTTGTCCTCTTACCTTCACACGTATTCTCTTGGCTTGCATATACGTATGTGTATACCAAATAAATTAATTAAAAACATTTTAAAACAAAGAATTAGCTTGATTTTTTTTTTCCATGTAGGGTTTCTTTGTGTAACAGAGCCCAGGCTGACCTGGAACTTGATTTGTAGGCCAGGCTGGTCTTAAATTCACAGAGATCCACCTGCCTCAGCCTCTGCCTCTGCCTCCCAAGTGCTAGGACCACCACCACACCTGATGAATTAGTTTGATTTTAGAAACAATTTTATCTTGAAGAAGCTGATTGTATAAGTAAATGGTAGACATATCAGCTGGAGTAGATGAAAATGTGTGATCTGAGTAAATTCAGAGTTTGGGGGCTTTGATAATTTCTTTTTAAGGATTTAAATCTCTTTAGTCTGATTCTGTCCTTTTGACTGACTTTTATTCATGTAGTATCTGCCTTTATATGTTACTCTCATGAAAAATACAACACTACCACTGCAGGGAAACCTCTGTCTCCCTCAATAGCCCTCACCTCTAGACAACAAGCTTTTATGAGATTTCTTGTTAGATCACTTTGGGCTTCATCTTTTTTCATTAGAGTTCCCTTTTAAAGTTCCATTTCTTGCCGGGCAGTGGTGGCGCAAGTCTTCAATTCCAGCACTTGGGAGGCAGAGGCAGGTGGATTTCTGAGTTTGAGGCCAGCCTGGTCTACATGGGAAGTTCTAAAACACTGAGAAACATTGTTCTACACGGGGAGTTCTAAAACACTGAGAGACATTGTCTCGAAAAACCAAAAAAGTAAAAATAAATAAATAAAAATCCCTTGTGCATTTCCCTGTGAGCTTTTGATTGTTCTGTCACCACGTTCCCTCTGACCTGTCAGTCCCAGGCCTGTTTGCTGTAGGTCTCAGGCGGGTCACTGTCTTACTCAGAGTTGCACTCATTGCTGGTGATTCCTTTCAGATTCTAATGGATTTTTTTCTCTCCTGCTGAATCAGGATGACTGGTCTTGTTTGTACTCTAGCCTATGTATGTCTAGTGTGATCCAAGTCAGCTTTCTAGAAGTAGGAGGTTCTCTTCACTTTCCACCCACTGCCAGTTCCAGCTTCCTGACCTCTGACCTCTGACCTCTCTGCCTGGAGGAAGAGGAGTTCTATTTTGATATCCTTAAGTAAAATCATAGCACCTAATCTATGTCTATGCCCAAGTGGTACATTTTTAGTAGCATAGTACAAGAAATGAGAGCACTATGTATACAAATGCTTTTCTCTTGTTTCTTATGCATACTCAAAACTAAAAAGACATAGAAAAGGAATGAAGAAATTCAACAAAAACCTAAAACTGAAGAAAGTATTTATGAGAGACTGCCTGTACAATTTATGTTATTGTGACCATTAGGGTAACAACTGAAAGACTTAGCTGCAGTCATAATTTGACTTTTTATTTTTGAGACAGAGTCTCATGTATTCTAGGCTGGTCTGGAACTTAATAATTAGTCAAGGGTGCCCTTCTGCTGCCTCTCAGGAGCTGAGATTAAAGGCCTATGCCACATACATGTCTAGTTTGTGCAGTGGTGGAGTTCAAGCACAGGGTTTCTCAGAAATTAGGCAAGCACTCTTCCAGTTGAGTTACATCCCTCAGCCTAGCATTTGACTTAATTAAGGTAATGAGTAATATTAAAATTAGTATGGAGCTTTAATTATTTTTTTAAATTTTGGCTAAGATTGACATTTTAGTTAGAATCAAATGTATATAATTATAACACTACTTCAAAATAGATACATCCTATAACATTAAAATAAATACTTTTTCTATATTACTTTTTATAATCAAATTTTTCAGTTCTGCTTGGCTACAATTTTATAATTCAGAAATAATTGAAACAGTAAAACATAATTTTATTTGTTTTTAAATAATTTTGAGGTCTTGTTCTTAATCTGGGCTAGCTTAAAAACTCACTGTGTAGCCCAAACTGGGCTCAGAATCTCAGTTACCCTCTTATCTGAGCTTCTCATGTGCTGAGATGAGAGGTCTGGGCCACCACACCCAGCTCAGTGAAACACATGTTAGTAGCAAGTTAGGAGTGTGTACAGGCTGAAATGCCCTGTTGGAAACCAAGTGAGTGAAAACGCTGAGCAGAGGGAACCAGGAAACGTGAAGACATCTAAAGTTAATCCTTCCTCAGCGGCAGGTATACAGAGTTAGGCATCTATCACAGCCTTCAAAAATTGCTATGTCTTCCCCAGGGACACCTGTTTTCCAAGAGAACAATTTTGAACAGTTTGGGTGGGAAAAGGAATGAGATAAGAACTCGTGGTCCCCCCCCCCCCCATACCACAGCCGGTCCAGACTGTGGGAGGTTTCCTGAGCCCAAGGTTGCCTTGCTGCGTTGATTGCAGCTGGTTCTTGCCCATTTCCTTGTGGAAGACACTGTGCTTAGTGTTGGCTACCTTTCACCAGAGCACTCAGTTCTTGCCTGCACTAACCCTCCTCAACCTACCCCTGCCCCATACCAGCACCAGTGCTCTGTCCTGTTGTGAAAACTCAGAATGACATCTTCCCTATTTTATGGCTACAACTGTGCAATTAGGGATTGTTAACTACAGTATAGTGCTATTGTAATTAAACTAAGTTTGTGACCCAGAATTAACTCCTCTAGCAAAACCAGTATTTAAAATTGCACATATGTAGTATTGCTTTGAATTGCAACTAAGTAATATACAGCATATTATTTTGAAACCAGGTGATCAGAACAACTCGAGAAGTCATTAGTCACATACCATATTTATAAATTACTTGGTGAATACCCATGGTTTCTACATTTACATTCTCTCCTCACTACCTGCCTCTTTTGTTTTGGCAGCATACACAGGTATTGGAACAACAGTGTTAGTTAATAGGTTTAGCCTTCTTCCATTGTGATTACTTATATAAAGAATTGTAATGAAGAAATTGAGTTTAACTTGCTTAAAGGCTGAAAGGGGAGAAGAGCACTCTTGAATGACTTGGTACCCTGGATATATCATTTTTTATAAAGGATGAAACTGGTTGTGGTGAGGTCATTGGTTGTAGAAAAATGATTATCACATTGTGTTCCTAGGAACCAGTAGGGAAATACAGGATCCTACAGTTAAGGAGTGAATTCTTTGTGAACAGAAAGCTAAGCGTGATGGTATGGCCCTGCAATCCCAGCACTCAAGAGTCTAAACCTGGAGATTTGAGATTCAAGGCCAGTTTGGGTGTGTGTTGTGTGTTCTGGAGTCATATAGCAAGTCTTTACTCAGAGAAAGAGAGAAATTGGATATAACTAATTATCAGACTCACTCACCATGTTGATATTTTAAATATCATCATCTCAGCTCATATTCTCCCTCCCTCTCTCTCTCTCTCTCTCTCTCACTCTCACACACACACTCAGACACCCCACTTTTTGGGGAAAGCATTTACTAATAAACCTAATCCAACCACTATTTAAAGCCCTAACCCAACCCCCATTTAATGTGTTTTAGGAAAATAAGATATTTTTCTTAAAGGTGAGTATATTTACTGAAACAGTTGTAGTTTATGAAATAGTCTGTAGATTTTTGCCTTGTATTATTTAGGTGACTGGTTTCTAGTTGGGAATCCTGTGGTATTTTGTTGTTCCTCTACCTAGGGGCACAACAACCCCCCAGCAACCTTTCAATTGCTACTGTGGTTCTGGGGGAGGGGGAGGAGGAGGAAAGAGAGATATGACTGCATAAAGTGCAGTTAACCTCAAGTTTCTATTAAATGTTTATGTGGAGGAGCAGAGTTAGGCAGTATCTTGAATTTGAAACCCTGATCTTTAAAGGCTCAGTAGTGGGAAGGATTGGCAGGAAGAGTCAAAAGATGACAGCCTTCTGGAGAGCAGCGTATTTCAAACTATTTTGATCCAAATCAGAGTAAGAAATATGTTTTATTTTGTGTTATGACAATGAATACAAATGTAGACATGTATAAAATTGAAACAAAGTTCAATGGAATATTTTTGCTACACATGGTGCTCACTGGTATTTCAGATACTATTCTGTTCTTTTCCCACCAAGCACTAGAAGTCTGAGGCAGGAGGATTGCTGTGAATTTCAGCTACTCCAGACTACATAATGAGTATAAAGCCAGCCTGAAAGGGATACGTAATGAATCTCTGTCTCAAAAACAAAACAGAAACAAAAACCACAAAATCTAACAAAAAGAGCCAATTGTGTTTGCAACTCACCAAAGAGGTTTCACAAGTTATTACAACAGCTTTTTACCAGAATGTCGGTGAATAGACTAAGTAGTCAACTGGCTGGTTTACAACAGAAGCCAGTAAGTGGGGGCCAGTGAGGGGAGAAGGGCATTACTGAATATTTGTCTTTGCAGCATTGGCCAGTAAATAATATCCACTCCTGTGGTGTATAGAGGCCTTTTTATTTTATTTGGGAACTAGGTTTAGAGAGGCAAGTAACACACTTAAAGCCACATGGTTAGCAAAAGTCACATCCAGGATTTGAACCCATGTAAACTAATCTTATGACTCTAAAGCCCATATATCTTCTACCATATCTCTTTATCTCCCAGGTAACATTGCAATGTGTGTGTTAACCTTAGAAGAGAATTAGTGACATTTAGCCATCATTAGAATTTTATTGTGGAAAATAACAATAAAAAGCCCCATTAAACGTGAGTTGAGATAGGCATAAACATTGACTAACAGTTAGTGATAGATTGTATTGGCTTTCCAGAGAGCTTTAAGTCTTCATGCCTCTGCTCATCTGCAAGGTGGAGATAATCTCCTTTGGGCTGAGATATATGGGCTTTCCTTGTTATAAGGTAAAGGGAATGTTGAGGGGCTTTACTACTGCACCAGAGCAGATAATAAGGCAATTAGAACTGTTAAGTTGATGAAACACCAGACTGGGATGAATTATATCACGATTTACAAAGAAATGAGAGATTTTTACGGCAACTTTTGAGACCTAAAGGAGAAGGAAGGAGAAGAGAAATTGATAGTTAAATTTCAAGAGCCGATTTATTTGGCCTGGGAAATTCTACTTTTAAGCATTTTTGAACCAGCTTCAGAATATTTTATCAGCTTTATAAAAAAGTGGAAAATTATTAAGTCTTTGGTGATAATTTAATTTCCTTTGTTAATAAAATAAATTTAAGTTGCATTTTTTTTTTTACTTCTCATTTTTTTGAGCTGTAACATGTGCTAAGTATCATCTAGTTTAACCCTCTTACTTTATAAATGATGAAGCCAAGACCTGCAAGACATAAAGCTGTTTCCCCAACAGATGAGCCAGCACCACTGGCTAGAAGTGGAACCACTGCCCTCTGTTGGCTCATTTCCATCTGACCTGAGCAGGAGCACTATAAATGCCTCACAGGTAACCTGGCTTCTGGAGCACTGTGCTTGCCCCGAAAGGTTCTGTCACATAAAATAACTCCTTCTCTTTCTCTCTCTCTCTCTTTCTTTCTTTCTTTCTTTCTTTCTTTCTTTCTTTCTTTCTTTCTTTCTTTCTTTTTTTTGGTAGCCTTTTTTTAAAGGCATTTTTATTAGATATTTTCTTCATTTACATTTCAAAAGCTATCCCCAAAGTCCTCTATCTCCCCCTCCCCACCCCCTCCCCAACCCACCCACTCTTGCTTCCTGGCCCTGGCATTCCCCTGTACTGGGGTATATGATCTATGCAATACCAAGGGCCTCTCCTCCCATTGAAGGCCGAATAACTCCATTTCTAATACTTAACAAATGCAAAGAAACGCATCTCTTGCCAGGGTCACACAGTAGGCTGTTTGAGCAGGGAATGGGCTGCTTGCTGTTTGCAAGCCAAAGCTCTGTTGGTGCTGGCTGACACTGCAATGTCTGTGGTCCCCGTGTAAGGGAGCTATGCAGCTTAGCTCTCTTTTCTCATAAGCTCTTTAGGCGTGGCTATAACACAGGAAAATGATTTACCTATAAATTTTGGTTTTCTTATGCTTTATTGTTTAAAAAATGCAATCAATAAAAACATCACATGCCAAAACTAACCAGATGAAAAGGTCTTTACAACTTTTATATAGTTAGAATAGAGATTTGGATTGGAAATTGTGGGGCTTCACAAGTTTGGGTTGGAGAGATGGCCCAGCAGTTAAGAGAACTGACTGCTCTTCCAGAGGTCCTGAGTTCAATTCCTAGCAACCACATGATGGCTCACAACCATCTGTAATGGAATCTGATACCCTTTTCTGTTGTGTGTGAAGGCAGCAGGTGTACTCATAAATTAATCTTTAAAAAAATTTTTTTACATGTTCATTAACAAACCTATTTTATGGACTCATTTACCTCCAAATCCAAAATACTATCCTATTCAGCTTTACAGAAAAATAAATGTTTTAAAAAATTTGCAAGAAAATGGATGGACTTAGAATGTATAATATTAAGAGAGGCCATACAATCTCAGAAAGAAAAAAACTGAATGTTCTTTCTTGCAGAGTTCAGCTAATATATATATATTGTATATATATATGTAAACAATAGACATGTGTAATACATATGTAAATGTACATGTATATTTAAAATAGTACAGAATAAACAAGATAGGCTTGGGATGAGGAAGGACTGAATGCAGGCGATGGATATTAGTTATGAAACAGGATATAAAACTTCTTCTCTGGTTCTGATTCTATCATGAAACTTTACATTGAATTATTTTCAAGATGGCATCTCCCAATGTAGACTCTCCTGGAACTTGCTGTGTTGGTTGTCCAGTCTAGTTAGGAATTTGGAATCTTCCTGCCTCAGCCTTCTGAGGTGGAACCATACCTACCTTTAATATTCCTTTAGAAAACTTTTTGGGGTATTAGTCTCATGTTTTACCAAAAGTCTGTTCTTGAGTCAGGAAACTTATGCGTATGTATTATGTACATCTTTGTTTAAGCAGGCATAATTTTGTTCTTTCATATACTGAATGCTAGGCCTCCAGTCTTCTGTGTGACTTGTAATACTCAAACTGTAGAAATACTATTTGTGTAAGCAATCTGATTGCAAAACATTGCACAGATCACTGCTGTCATCAAAATACACCTCTCTTTAGGTCACAGTTATTTGGCAAAGAAATCATGGTAAGAGAATTAAACTTGGGCTTAGTGAGTTTCAGCAAGCTTTCTGGAAGAGGTGCATGCCACTTGATCTAGGTCTGAAGTGAGTAGTGTAGATGCATTGGGCAGTCATTTCTTAGGAAAAGCAGCAAGACTCAAAATGCTTCCAAGGTCTTTTAAGAGATACTGATGGAATGTATCATAAAAAACACACCAAGGGGTTTAATGTCCTGACAACTTGAGAATTCTGTAGGCATTGTTTCTGTTTGTCTGTTTATAATTTAAAGGCCTTTGATGAAGGCTCATTGTGGAAGAGAGTGCTGTCTCCTGGTTGCATCGTGTTTTATTTTGTTGTGTTTTACAAATTGGATTTTTAACTTAGCAATAGCTTGATTCCTTGATGGGCTGTAACAGTGTTTTGTAATAGTGATGACACTTTTGATATTTATTTAAAATGATTCACTTGACCAACACAAAATGAACTCAGTAGTATCGCTGTAAACTTTTTGTCTCATTTTGCTTGGTTTAGTCATTTGTCGTTGTTGTTGTCTTTCTGGTGTTTGGTTTTATATTTTGGTTTGTGGGTTTGTGTGTTTTTGAACTTGTGTTCCTTGATTTTTTTGTTGTTGTTGTTTGTTTGTTTCTATTTTTAGAGAGAAGGAAGGTATGGAGTTGGGTGTATGGGAGGTGGAGAGAGCTAGGGAAGGGGAGGTTCATAAAGCCATAAAGAAGGAAAAAGAAAACACTAGTTTTGCTTTGGCAAAACAATACATAGAGTTGAATACTGACTGTACTTTGTGACATCACTGGAGGCTACTGTTGGGTGGTTAGGTGTGTGGATGGATGAGACAGTGCAATGTGAGACAGTGGAGAGCTTCCAGGGCCACACAGTTTACACCCTTTGCCTTAACTAGGAACCACAGCTCATTTGAATTTAAGCCCTTTAGAATGTTGGTGCTCTACAAGTGTTTCTATAAGAAGACTTACTGAGTTTACATTAACATCTGCATGAGCTACAGGGCCTGTCATGACAAAATCACCATAATATGGCTTAAAAACAACTGGAATTTATTCACACATGTCTAGATTGGAAGTCCAAAATTGGGTGTCAGCAGGCTCATCGTGATCCTTTGACACTTTAGAGAATCTTTGCTTGCCTCTTGTGGTTGTCAGTAATTCTTACATTTCTCAGTTACATTCTTGCCTTCTGTGTAGTTGTCTTCCTCAAATGTCTCCTCCTAGGCATCTAAGTGAGGCTTAACCTCATCTTTAATTATATCTGCAAAGACTTGAGTTACCGGAAAGATTCCAGTCTAAGGCTCTGGGAACATTACCCGGTGATAAAGTACTTTGTTTAGCAGGTGAGATCCTGGGGCCCAGCTCCAGAACAGTGTAGCAGGACCTTCCCTGCCACACCTACTAGAAGTAGCAAAAACAACTCCCACCCCCATCCAAAACTCCCCCTAGCTGTAGTGTTTTACTCTTTTTAAAATAACACATTGGCTGGGCATATTGTGATTTTTAATGCCAGCACTGAGGAGGCAGGCAGGTAGGACTGTGAGTGGAGACAGCCAGGAGGATGGAAAGAGGAGCCCTGTCTCAAAATCACAGGGTGAGGTGGGACATGGCAGGGATGACATTATTTCAGCTTAACTATTAGGACAGAAAAGTCTAAATACACTACATAGACTGTTAGCAAATTTAGGGATACATTAAAGTATTATCAGAGAAACTAGTAATAAGAATCTGAGAGGGTAAGATGAAACCAGCATTTAGTGGGTCATAATGAAGATGCACAGACACCTTTAAAAGAATGAACCCGCCGGGCGGTGGTGGCGCACACCTTTAATCCCAGCACTTGGGAGGCAGAGGCAGAGTTCAAGGCCAGCGTGGTCTACAGAGTGAGTTCCAGGACAGCCAGGGCTATACCGAGAAACCCTGTCTCAAAAACAAACAAACAAAAGAATGAACCCTAGGCTTATACAGCTAGATTGTAGCTGATTAACTAATTTCTACCAAAAAACAAAAAGTGTGAACTTTCTTTGAAGGAAGGTACAGAGTAGGTAAAATTACCTAGTGAAGGTCTGCTTTATCTGTCTGAGTGCTGCCCAAGAGATGGGCTTTTAAAAAAAACTACATCTTTTGATTTGTAAGATCATCTTACCCTTTGTATACCTCAGAAATTATTGACCTTAACTTTTTGGTAGTGTCACTTTGTTTTTTTCCTTCCAAAAGAGATGTTGTATAGACCCTAATCCTAATAAAGCAGCACAAGACAGAGTTTCTGAGTCACCTTGACTCCAGAAAAGGCAAAACTCCTTCAAAGGAAGTAATCTACACCCCTGATTCCATACCTACTGCCCAACTTTCTGATACAGCTGGAATTTACCCATAAGTCTGTCTGTCACAGGAGAGTTACCTAGCACATTTTAATTTTTTTTTTTGTTTGTTTTTTTTTTTTTTGTTTTTCGAGACAGGGTTTGTCTGTATAGCCCTGGCTGTCCTGGAACTTACTTTGTAGACCAGGCTGGCCTTGAACTCAGAAATCCGCCTGCCTCTGCCTTCCAAGTGCTGGGATTAAAGGCGTGCGCCACCACGCCCGGCCCTAGCACATTTAATTAAAGAGACCTTTTCAGTGAGGTCAGAGTTTTCTTTTTGTTTCAAACTTTTCATTTCCTTATGGCTCGTTCTCATTAATTATGTTATACTTCTCATGAGACCTGATTCTTGTGGGCCCAAGGGGCCAAAGAAGGAAGGGCTTTCCTGTGTGGTCCTTAGTAAATTGTCTCCTGATGTTTGCAGGGGACATACTGACATCAACTTCCTGGAAATTCATTCTTTGTTACTTGAATTCTTATTACATTTTCTTTTAAAAAGAAAATACAATCTTGTTTTTTTTTTTTTTTTTAATACTTGGGTTTGTTGTCTTGAATTTATATAAACAAAATATAACCTGCTTGTGAGGCACATCAGATTGTTGAATCTGCACATGC
>LR749636.1:319907-371724 GCA_902729485.2 Mus minutoides
AAATAGTTATTACTATTCAGGTGCTGCATCTGAGCTGTCTAAGCTAAAGACATAAGTTTGGAGTAGAAAAAAATGGATTAGACTTTTATAAAACTTAAATTGTTGTTATATAATTTTTAATTAAATATTTTGTTGGTAGCACAGATAGAATAGATGGTTAATTTCTACCAAAATGCTAATTCTATTTCAGGAAGTGGGAGTTTTAAGGGATGAGATAGTTAGAGAGACTTATTGTGATTTCATATAGAAACTTACTTATATAATTATGCTGTTTTGCCACCATATTACCATTTAGGAAATGTATTCTTTAATTGGCAGTAATATTTTGCTGACTTTCAGATATTGGAAACTGAACATTTTTTATTTAATGTGGCATATAAGTACAATATAGGAATTTGAAAATAAAAATTTGTCAGTTCCTATATCAAAAAATTTATTATTTCCTGTGTTTGTTTAGGATCCCAGAATGCTACCCAATGGAATCTGTCTCACTAGATCTTCCGAAGTATGTCAGAAAGAATTCCGTGCTCAGATTCTTGTGAGGAGGGCTGAAGCCAACAGCTTTTCATGTTTGTTGCAGGGTTACTCCACTCTGTGTGAGTGCTAAGAAGAGGCTAGAGTAGGTAGAGTTTCCTAGGCTCTCTTGCACATAGAAAGTCTTCTTTTCATCATATCTGTTCACATCACTTGGAAGAGCAATTTGTTTTCTATAAAAGAGATGATAGATAATAGATATTTGTTATATTTGCATGTTCAGTTGAAGGAGTCTATCTGTATACATACAGGTTAGAGTCATGTACTATAGCTACTATAATTGTAGTTCCTATGTCTTTAACTCTCAGTGTTATAGATACTGAGTTTTTCAGATAGACCACCGAAAGGGGTGTTTGTCATAGATATGTGCTCATAGCAGACAGATCTTTGTGAATTCTAGGCCAGACTGGCCTACATATTGAGTTCAGGCCAGTACACAGAACCTTGAAAGACCTGCCTGCCAAATACCTCATCAAGGGAGCTATGTAGGAAAATTATTTGCATGAAGTTGTGGTGTTCCTAACTCTCAGAGGCACATGATGTATCTCTGGTTCTACTTTGTTAGAAGACTCTGTATTTTGACATGCTGACACATGCTGTTCATGGTGTCCAGGATGTGACTCCAGCTATGACAGTGAAGCCTCTAAAGGGTTCATTGCTAATGTAGATTGGTGGCATGTAAATGATTTACTTAGAATAATTAATGGAGTAAATGAATAATGAATTTAAACTAGTACACACACTTTGTGAATTAGATAGTATATTTAAGGTTGGGACAAGAAACACTTGGAGGATTTCATGGGAATCACCAATTTTAGAGTAATTAAGAAAATTCAACTCTTGAATTTTCAAATGAGGTTTAGTAGCTGTTATGAAGGAAAAAAAAGTGTGTATATGAGAGACAGAGATAGGAGAGAGAGACAGACAGAGACAGAGACTGACAGCATCAGATCCAGAAGGCATCAGATCCCCTGAAACAGAAGTTACAGGTGGCTATGATTATGACGCTGTGGTGCTAGGAATAGAACTCAGGCCCCCTGGAAGAGCAGGAAGTGCTCTATATCACTGACTCATTAAGGTCACTGATGTCTCAAAACCTAAAGGGACAATTTATAGAATTCATGAGCTATTGTTTTTTATTGGTGTTTTTGAGTTACTAATTCTAAGATTTGTAGTTTTGAAACAGTTATATCGATTTTGGATTTTGCATGCATCATTTTAGCTGTTTACAAAATGTCTTGTCTAACTTGCTTATTAAAATTAATTAAAGCATATATTCTACTTCAGCAGTTAATAGAACTTGAACCATCTCCAGTTTAATTGATTAATTAATGGGTACTGGAAGAAATAAGGTAACAAATGCCATCAAATTAAGCATTCATTTTCTTTCATTTAGGCTACACAGAAACAATGCATTGCTTCCATTCTTGAGAGCTGAGTAGCTGCTGTCAAGAATAGGACAAGTTTTCTGCACTGTACTCTTGTAGTGTTTCATTTTTAAGACATTATAATTATTATTACTTTACTCAATTATTTTACTTTTGGAACAGGTAAAAGACATTAAAGATTTATAAATCACTTCATTTACTCTAAGCATGATATAGTTTGGTGGATATAAAGTGCACTCATACTGCAATCCTGATTTCACATTTCCCAGCCTCATGGCTTTACATTAGCTACTTCTCTTTCAAGTGAAAACAAATCAGTCACTCCTTAACTCTGAGGGATTGTGAGTGCACTTGGTGAACACCTGTTGAGGCACGAACCCTGCTAGATGCTGGTATCAGGCATACCACCAGTGCTTAAGGGCATATGCTTTCCAGAGCAGTAGACAAAATATGAACACTGTGTTAATGGGGTACACAGGCTGGGATGATCCATAGGACCCACTGTCATCTTGGGCTAATGAGAGATCGGTGGTGGACTGGTCCTAAAGATAGGAGCATGTAAGTTAGGTTTCAGGGATGGGGAGAGGGGGCTGAAGAATGTGAAGGAAGTATTCCAATGAGAACAACCTCCCCAGCCCTTTCTCATTTTGTCTGTGTACTGTACTTTCAAGTTTCAAGAATATAGGATACTATTGAAAGTTCTTTAATAATCTCAAAATCTTTTTAATAACAATATTTAATTTTATATGTATATAAGTGTATGTACAGTTCTCTTCCCACCATGTGGGTTCCAGAGATTGTACTAAGATTCAGATTGTATCTTTAAGTATCTTTATCTACTGAGCCATCTCATCATCTCTCAAAGTCTTTTTTTTTATTTATTTGTGTGTTGAGCTATCTTCCCCAATCCTGATCCTGAAATCTTGACTTACTGTCATTTAAAGATTGGGAAAAATAGAATGTCTCACTGGAGTTCTTTAATGACCATAAAAGGAATTAGTAGAGAATGATTCCAAATTTTAGCTACATATGCTATGTAGTTATAGATGGTGCACCCTAAATCAGAAAATTCTGAAGTCTTGCTCAACACATTGACATGGATTTGACAGTGTAAGTTTCGCACCATATAAACTGCTGGTGTGTATGGTTTCCTGGTGTTTCCTGTGTATAGCACCATTAGGCAACCTAGCTCCATGAAACTCCATCAGTGCTAATTCTGGCTACCTTGTTTTCCCTCTTCTGACATCTCGATGTTTGACACTTGACAAAAGTAAAAATGAAAATGTGATTGAAATAAAAGATAATATTTATTGTGGAGTTTACCCTCCAATAACCACCAAGATTATTAAAAGTGTTTAATATTTTTTATAAAGTTTTGAATTATAAAATGGTCTTCCACAAGGCTTGCATAGATACCTCTTGATACACTAGAAAAGAAAACTGAGTTGTGTAATTCTATCTTTACTTTCTTTGTTCACATTTACTTAAAATGGCAAGAAGAAAAGATGAGACCTCTCAGTTCTGAGTGTTTTGTTTTGGACTGAACTGTTCCAGAATTAGAGGTCTAGTCCCTAAGTGGTGTGTGGCAAAAGCCATCAAAGTGTCAGCCGGCTCCTCCTTCCAGCCCCAGCCTGCAGCAGTGGTAAGATGCTGACAGAAGCTGTCAAAATGACATCTCCTCAGCCTACAGCTTTCATGAAACACCACTGCGGGAGCTGTCGTCCCACAGGGGCTGCACAGTATGGCAGCACCTCCTCTCCAGCTTCCCTAAGGAGCTCCACAGAGACAGCATCTCAGCAAAAGCTGCAGCCAGGAGGGACTCCCACCCTAACCCATGGCTTGATGCAAGGGGAAGGGAGGTGAAAAAAATGCCATCGATTCTGGAGCAAGAAAATCCACCAATTTCTGAGCCTCCCTCAAAACCCTACCAATCCCTGAGCTACCTCAGAAACCCACCAATCCCTGAGCTCCCCAAGCTCAGGGCTTGAAATCCCACCAGTCCTTAATGTGGAAATCTCTGTCCTGAAAAGTTCCCCCACCACCCAAGAAAACCTATATAAGCACTGTCCTTTATATAATTCCCTGCCATCAGCTCCCGAGAGCAGAGGGCAGCCATCCCTGGATTCATCCCTTCACACCCTGGACCCTCCAATAAATCTCTTTATTAAAGTTTTCTGCCTGGTGTGACTCTTCTCATCAGAAGAAGCCATAGGCTCCTCAGCTTCTCAACTCAGCTAGGGATACCCTCCCCTGGGGGGTTGCAAGGCGTCTGCTGAGTGGCTTCCTCTCAGAGCTTCGTGGTTCCTGAGCTCCTCCTGTGTCTCAGTCCTTTCACTGGGATACTCAAGAGGTTGTGAGCTCTGTGTGGTTCCTGGGCTTGCGAGCCTCAGGACATCTTTCCATTCGAGCAGAAACAAGAACATAATCTTTGTCCTGTGGAGCAACTGAATGGTGTGTCAGTACAGATGTTTTTAGCTTAAGTGAGAAGAAGACAAGAAGTTTACATGGCTTAAGATGTGAGGATTATTAATTATCTTATCATAAATCTTCAGATAGAGTTCTTGGAATGACTTCAGTGACATCAACAAGGACTAGGAGTTACCTGATATCTAGAATGGCCTGTCCTTTAAAATCAGTTTTCTCATGACCCCACAGACCTTTTGGCACAGGACACACAGGACAGATCCGTTCTATCAACAGGATACTAGGTAAGGACACTAGGACTGACTTAATTTGAGAGATGTGACTTCCTGGGGATCATAACCAAGATTGGTTTCTCTTACCAAGAAACTAAGGCATGAGTTCTAAGGAGCACGCAGCACTGGTCATAACTGAGCACACCGAAACATGGGTTTGTTGTTGTATGCTCAAGGCTTTGAGAATCACATTAAAGTTCATCTGAAGTGGCAGCACCAATTTCTGTCATGTTTGTAGGATGCACTGTCACACTGCCTCACTGTAAAGAGGAGCTGTTGCCCCTTACCAAACATCTGGGGTTGGTTTATGGCAGTGCAGATGACAAGAGCGCTAGGGAGAGAGCTGGGACAATAAAGTGCTTTCCATGAGGACTTGAGTTCAAACCCCAGAAACCACCGAGAAATGCCAAGTCTTTGTTTGTAATCTGAGGCCATGGAGAAAGGTGGATCCTTGATATACACCGACCAGCCTAACTAATGAATTCCATGGGCCAGTGAGAAACCCTGGCTCTGAAAACAAGGTGGATGGTTTCAGAGGAACAGCAACCAGCAACACTCACATATGCCATGCACACAGATACACAAAATTATACAAAGTAGTCTGTAAAATGGATAGAAAACTAAGGGGCTGGTGAGATGGCTCAGTGGGTTAGAGCACCCGACTGCTCTTCCAAAGGTGATGAGTTCAAATTCCAGCAACCACTTGGTGGCTTACAACCACCCGTAACAAGATCTGACGCCCTCCTCTGGTGCGTCTGAAGTCAGCTACAGCATACTTATGAAGAATAATAAGAAATGAATCAAGCGAGGCTGTCTGGAGCGAGCAGAGCCGCAAGCGGGACGACCGGAGCTGGTGGGGGCGGTGCGAGTGGGGCTGAACAGGAAGGCTGGAAGGAGCGGGGCCAAGCGGAGCCGATCGGAGCGAGTGGGGCCGACTGGAGCCATCGGGGCTGGCTGGAACAAGTGGGGGCCGTACGGGGGCGGCCAGGAGCGAGTGGGGCTGACCGGAGCAGAGCAAGCGGAGCCAGCAGGAGCGAGCGGGGTCGAGCGGGGTCGAGCAGAGTGAGCGGGGTTGACCGGAACAAGGGGGAAAAAAAAGAAATATAACTAAGGTTCTAGTATTTAAATATAATACAGTATCAAATTATTTGTCATTAGAGCCTCAACAAGTTTCTTTTCCTTCGAGTCTCACAGTAGAAATCTGAAAAGTATTGTTTCTTTAGAAAAAGAGCTTGTCCGCTGATCCGAGCCCCGCCCCGACCTCCTGCTCATACGCCAGGAATTCTCGGGCTTCAGCATCATATTCTCGGGCTTAGGATCATGTCACTGCCAACACAGCCTAATGCCATATTAGGAGTTATTTATGCCAGCAAGGCTGATAAGGCCGAGGCAGTCAGCGCCATCTTCAAGGCGCGGCCGCTAGGCTCCCTACAGTCAGCAGCTCTGTCAGTGGAAAAGAACTGTGTGTCTGTCAGGAACTAGAGTCATAGTAGAGATTTCAAATCTAAGACCTGCACACAGGAAATTGGCTATTTAGGTTTGAAATTTTTATAAAATACTTTTAAATATTATTTATAGTTTAGGTTTCATTAGCTGACCAAGACTCATTCTTGAAACACCTATGTCATAATTTTTATGAGAGAGATTTGGTAAATATCTGTCTTAGGGTTTTATTGCTATGGACAGACACCAGGACCAAAGCAACTCTTAGAAGGACAACATTTAATTGGGACTGCCTTACAGGTTCAGAGGTTCAGTCTGTTATCATCACGGCAAGAACATGGCAGCGTCCAGGCAGGCATGCTTCAGGAGGAGCTAAGAGTTCTACATCTTCATCTGAAGGCTGCTAGGAGAAGACTGGCTCCCATGTGGTTAGGAGGAATATCTCATTGTCCACCCTCACAGTGACACACTTCCTCCAACAAGGCCACACCTACTCCAGGGTTACACCTTCTAATAGTGCCTGTTCCTGGGCCAAGCATATTCAAACCACCACAAACAATATCCTTGGTCTTTAAGCAGACCTTGAAGACATAAAACAAGTGAAACTGAAAATGAGCCCATGGGTCATACTGCTTTAAATGTGGTTATTACAGGATTACATTTCCCTCCATATAGAGCTTCTGTTGCCAATGGATCTTCCTTGTAAACCTAAGTTAAATGGAGTCTTCTTCATTTGTGTTTCCTATTATACCATGATTGTTGCAGAGGATCATAGAGTTTATAAGTGTACAGAAAACTTATGTTTTCTGTCTTCTGCCTTGTTACTTATTTTCTCTGTTCTTCTTAAAGAAGACTCACTTTTATGTATGTATGCCTGAAGAGGCCAGAAGGGGATGTTAGATCTTCTGAACAGAGCTTGAATACATAGGTGTTGAATAGCTTGAATTGTGACATAGGTGTTGTCAAGAATGAGTCCTAGTCAGCTAATGAAACCTAAACTATAAATAATATTTAAAATTATTTTGTAAAAATTTCAAACCTAAGTGCCAATTTCCTGTGTGCAGGCCTTAGATTTGAAATCTCTAGTATTCAATTCAATCTCTAGTCAGTGTGGGTGCTGGAACTAAACTCGCATTCTCTGGAAGAGCAGGAAGTACACTTGACCACTGACCCATCTCTTGGCCCCCATTTTTCTTTATTCTTAGAATTGAGTCCATTCTTTTAAAGATGTTTCTCTAGAGCTCACACTAAGGTTCTCATTTAGACTGGTTGTCTTCTTGGCCTACAGAACAATCTTGTTGACCTCTCCCCCACACACACCCCTCTCACACACACTTTCATTGAAGCATTGTATTGACCATAATTTTTTGTTCTTGTAGCTGCTTTGCTAGATTTTAATTTTCAGTTTGCTACAGTATATTTTTTCATTATTTAAAAATTTTGAGAATTTCCTACTTGTACCATATATTCTTAAATAAATTTCTTAGAAGGGGGCCGTAGATGAACTTTCTGATTTTGTGTGGGGTGTGGGGTGTGGGGTGTGGGTGGGGTGTGAGTGTGTGTATGAACAGTTCACTTGCCTTATAACATCATTCATAGGTTACCTAGCTAAATCACAGAATTAAGATCTTTTGCATGTACCTTCACGTCCCTGGCTACCTCCGTGTCAGTTGCAATCCTTCTTTCTGTATCACCCATCTCCCTTCACTCCCTTTTCTCTGGGCTCCTCCCATGACCTGTCAAGCTCTGTGCTGTGTCTGTCATCATTGCAGCCCACTAGATAGTGCCAAAGGTCAGACTTTTGTACTTTTATTCACAGTTATGTCCTTGGTATCGGAGGTCACGACTGGCATACAGTAGCTTCTCAATAAGTAATTGCTAAATGAGTTAATGAATTTTCCTCCACCCTTTATTATAGTTATAAATTTAGGTTATGTCATTTTCTCTAAGAATGCTGAAGGGATTAATTGATTGTCCTCCGATAGCTATTGTTATTAATGAAATATAATGTCAATATGGGTGTTCCTTCTTTTGTAGGTGACCCATTTCTTCTCCTTTTGAATGCTTTAGTTTTCTTTTTTTTTTTTTTTTTTTACAATTTCCCCTGGTAACTTTTTTTTTTTTTTTTTTTTTTTTTTTTTTTTTTTTTTTTTTTTTTTTTTTTTTTTTTTTTTTTTTTTTTTTTTTTTTTTTTTTTTTTTTTTAAAGAGAGAACTTACTAGGTGACCCTACGTGGCCTGAAACTCACAGAGCCTCTGCTCTTAAAGTGATGGGATGCTGGGATTAAAGGTATGCACCATCATACCTAGCTTGAAACAACACCAACTACTACTACTACTACTACTACTACTTCCTTTTCCTTCTGTCTGTCACCATACCAGGCTTTTAAAAGTGAAAGCTAGAGATCAGACCTACTCAGTCCTTCAGCGTATGTGGAAAATGCTTTGCCAACTGAGCTGTCTCCCCAGCTCTTTCACCCCTACTCCCCGTACTATTTTCAATTCATTCTAGTTATACGGTGCACCCCTTAAACTTACCTTTGTATGTGTGCTCTATTTTTCTTTTTTTTAATAGTCTTTTTTAGTGTAAGCTTTCACTAAAGCTTTTATGTTTAAACGGTGAAATCTGATCTTATTGTCTTTAAAGGAACTTATTAAATGGTGTGCTAAAAGAGGCTTAGATTTAACATTTGGGTTTTGTTACTAATAATGAGTAATAAGAAGTTTGTCATGGGCTGGTAAGATGGCTCAGTGGTTAAGAGCACTGACTGCTCTTCCAAAGGTCCTGAGTTCAAATCCCAGCAACCACATGGTGGCTCACAACCATCTATAATGAGATCTGACACCCCTCTTCTGGTGTGCCTGAAGTCAGCTACAGTGTACTTACATATAACAATAAATAAATCTTTAAAAAAAAAAAAGAAGAAGAAGTTTGTCACACGAGTAAGAAAAAAAAAGTAACTTTGGTTGACTAGAAAGACCTAATCTAATTTTACCTTGTGCACCCCACATTTGTAATATATTATTATAAGAAAATGTTGCATGCCTGTGTTAACTTTTGTTGTTGTGACTAAATGCCTGAGGTGGATACCTAAAATAGGAAGGCTTTCTTTTGGCTCATAGTTTCAGGTCATGGTCAGATGGTTTCATTGGTTCGGAGCATGTGGTAGCAAGATGACATGGTAGAAGGGTGTAGTGGGACAGCTGCTTAACAAGTCAGAACTCTAAGGCCAGCAGCCTCTGAATGCTCAGTCAGTAGCCACACCCCCTGCACCACAGCAGCAGTGAGCTCTCCAGTGTCACTCTCCTAGGTGGTCCTGCACCCAGACTCTCTTTTTTAAGACAGTCTTCCAAATAAGGTTACTTCTTCCCTGAGCTTGGAGTGGGGGGGACCCAACTCATCCTGAGGTGCCCTGGCAGTCTCATCTGTTGTCCTGTTATGGAGTCCTGTCTTTTGTGCAGGACATATCTCTTTAGCTCTCCTACCTTCCTTTGCCCCCAGCTTTTGTGGCCAGACTGCAAATTTTCAGTACGCTGTGTTCTACTTTGAGTCTGAGTCCTCAATAGAAACCTGACTAATTAATACTGCCCTGTGTTGTACTTACTTCATCAGGTAAGTAGACAGCACCCTTGTTTCATTTTCCCTCCCACAAGGTCTGAAGTCCTACACAAAATGGAACAGATTGTGTGACATGAATGGCTCCAGTCTGGTTTGTTAGTTTTCAGAGTGTAAAGAGACAGAAGGCAGAAAGAGATCAGAGTCTGACCTCAACAGATGAGTCCGTTTATTTCAGATAGTGAAAATCAGACACTTTCCCTTAGGAATGGGGATTTTGCAGGGGGAAAAGCTGTCTGGAACCCTTTATAGGGACAGGTGAGGGCTTGGAAATGAGGAACTTGGTGCAGTTGTAAGGGTCTGTAGTCTCTTCTTCTTGGAACTGTTTGCTTAGGCAAGACAGACTGTTTGGGGAGACAGGCTCTCCCAGCAAACATTCCTTTCTGGGCTGTAGCTGACAGTTGAGCTGGGTCAGTTGTAATCTCATAGGACTCCTTCCTGTTCTTGCAGCCCAGGCACTCTATCACAGTTCCTAATAGATCCTTGTTCTCGGGTGAAATCTCCTCTAAGTCCGATCTTCACTGTACGTGTGCCTGTTGGCATCCTGGTCTGCAAGCTCTTGGTAGAATCACCCAGTAAGATCTACTAATTACAGCACTTGAAGCTTCTGCAAACTTCCCACAAATCCTGCCTCAAAATGAGTATAGAAGCTTCTGAACCACATTGCTAGACAGCCACTATGACTGTTTGTCTCTGTCTGTCTGTCTGTCTGTCTGTCTGTCTGTCTGTCTGTCTGTCTCTGTGTGTGTGTGTGTGTGTGTGTGTGTGTGTGTGTGTGTGTCTGTGTCTGTCTGTGTCTGTGTCTGTCTGTCTGTGTGCATGCAAATGTGTCTATATGTGTGGGACCAAGTCTTATCTCAAAGTGATCTAATATAATGATCTAATTCCATCATTTCCCTAAGGTGCCATCAGATTATAGCTCCATGGATAGATGAAAACCTTATGATCTATCCCTTCCTCAACCCCCCTGAACTGACAGCCAGACCTTTAACACACATACTTTTTAGGGGAACAATTTAGAATGAAACCAAGACATGGGCACACAGTATACGAGTAGGAAATTCTTTATACTATTATATATGATGTGATAATGACCTCTATACCCAGGATTTAATGCCTAACTGTTATGTTTGTCCTGTATAATGCTTTGTAGCCACTAACAGCTGTATTTTCAACATCATGTAACTTGTCAACCATTTATTGACTGGTACTGTTAAGCGGAACTGTTTCTGTTGTGTTTACTTCGTGTATACTAGAATTACAGGTTCTCACTAGGTGGTGGGTGATTTTTTTTTCCCCTGTTTTTCTAGGGCAGTAATTTTTTATCCAATAACTTTTTCCTGAGCATTTGTATGTTACATGTGGCAAGTGGTTAGGTGTGCCTAATTTTGTTGGGGCTGTTCCTGCCATTCTATGTAGACAAATATAATGGGGTAACAGGGATTCGAGTCAAATATTTGCAGGGCAAAACATTGTATACCTTACTGTCTCTCACTTTTGTTCTACTTCAGAATCACTTTGTTTCTATAATATGAAAATGTTAAAAGGCAAATGTATTCATGTTCCTTAGGCTCATTTCCTAAACATTCAGGCTACAGTGAGCAACTATAACCTAAGTCTAACACATTCATAGTTCTTAACCTCATTTGGCCCTGGCCATAGGTTGCCACCCTGATTATGTCTTTGAATTACAGGATTTTATAGAATGTTCTAATTTCCGGTAGCCTATTCAACTCACTGTGGTTTGAATCTGAGATGGCTCCCAAAGACTCATGCATTTGGAGGCTTTGTTGCTGTCCTAAGATCTCTGTCTTAATCAACAGATTAATCCCTTGATGAATTTGTAATATGATGACACTTTTGAGAAGTTAGGCCGAGTTGAGGGGGAGGAGTAGATCACTGGGGCATGCCCTGGCAAAATAAATCTTGTCCTTGGTCCCTTTCTGCCTCTACATCCTGACTACCATGAGTTAAGCAGTTCTAACCCATTGTGCTTTGTCCTACTTACCACAAGCTGGAAAAAGTGAATGTGGACTTAGACCATGAGCCAAAGTAGGCTCCTTTAAATTGTTTCTCTTTCATAACTATCATAGAGATGGGAGGACGGACTACTGATGACGGACTACTTTTTTAGAGGAGTTTAGCAACCAGAAATATTTGGCAACACTCTGCCTTGTTGATAAGGCACTGGATTCTCAATACAAATGAATAATAGTTGTTACATGATGATAATTAAAACAGCAACTCTGTGACAATAATGATATACAAGATGCACGGCATGCAAGTCCAAACCTGCAGAAACTAAGCATAAGACCTGTGTGTGTGTGGGGGGGTGCTTTTCCATTGCATTGTAGGCACTGTGACTAAGGCGACTTACAGAAGCTTACTGGGACTCAAGAGGTTCAGGATGTTAAGAGTCCGTGACCACCATCATAGAATGAGGTGACAGAGGAGTAGCTGAGAGCCTTAGTCCTGACCCACAGCCTCAAGACGGGAAGCTACCTAAGATTGGTGTGGACTTTTGAAACCTCCTCCAATAAGGCCACATCTCCTAGTCCTTCCAAAACAGTCCTACCAGTGGATGGCCAAGCATTCAAAGATAATGAGCCTATGGGGGACATTCTCATTTAAACCTTCACAACCTATGTTTTTGGAAAATAGGAGTATGTATGAAGTAGGGAAGTTCATATGACTCTTTGGAAAGAGCAGTTTGCATTTAGCTCCAGCCAATAGTGAGAGTGCACTCTCCTGTTTGCTACTGAGGAGCCGAGCGAGGAAAACTAGAAATCCAGACTTAACTCGGCTTCTTGCAGTGCTAGCCCTCAAACCTAGGGCCTCACTCTTGCTAAGACAGGTCTGTACACCCAGTAGAATCCCAGCTTTTTAATATATACATAAACTTCTCTGTCCCAGTACTTTTTTTTAAAGCTGTTTTAAAGGACCTTTGAAGAAAATTATTTGTAGTGATTTTGTGGTACTTATATTTAAAAATTATAATCTTAATGGATATATATTCATTTTCAGAGGTTTAGTCCATTATCATCTTAGCAGGAAGTGTGGCAGCAACCAGGAAGTTGTAGGGCTGGAGGAGCTGAGAGCTCTACATCTTGTTCCAAAGGCAAACTGGAAAAGACTGGCTCCCACATGGCTAGGAGGAGGGTCTTGGAGCCCATGCCAACAGTGTTACACTTCCTCCAACAAGGCCACACCTCCAAATAGTGTCACTCCCTGGGCCGAGAATATTTAAACTACCACACAAAAATCAGTTTTAAAAAGCAACACAGAAGTGTTAGCTCTTTTACATTGCCGATGTAAGAGTGGGTTTTCTTCTTAATGTACGAGCAGAGGCAGCCACCCTCTCTCTTGTGTCTTTCCCAATAAATATCATGTGTTATAGCTTATAAGAAAGGTTATAGCTCATGAAAGGTATGCTGACAGTTGGAAACCAAGGAATACCACAAAGTCACACCACACAATAAACCTCACACAAGAGATGTATTGGGAGGGAAAAACCGGGAAAGTCTGGAAGCAGGTCCTGGCCTTTGGAGCTCCTTAGGGGCAGGGTCTAACCACTAGTGGTCCTCAGGCTGGAGATCTGGCCACTTGGGTTTAGTGGCAGCTGGAGGGGTCTATCCTGTCTGCCATAGTAGCCTAGGGGTAGAGGCTGGCAGCTGGAGATCTCCAGAGGTGGGGCTTACAGTGGGATTCTCTGCCATCTGACTGAGATTGGTGTGACTGTGTTGGCTCCCCTCAAAGCTATAAAACACACTTTACCTCAGTAGAGGACTTGGAACACATGGATCATACTTATATAAGTGGCTAAAAGTAGCTGCCTCCATTTTGCCTACCCATATTAATTAGTATTTCAACTAGGCTTTGTATTTACATAGTTTCTTTGTTATCCTTTAGAGAAAAAAATCTAATTCTCTGAAACATTGTTGGTTTGTTTATAGATTAGTCAAAGAAAGAGTGATGTACGAAAAAGAAGCAAAGCAGCAAGAAGAAAAGATTGAAAAAATGAAGGCTGAAGATGGAGAGAACTATGCCATTAAGAAGCAGGTAAAGCTGCCACTTATCAAGAACTGGGATAACTCAGAGGGCAGGCTGGCGCTGTGCGCTGTGACAGGAGCTTGCATTTACAAGAAAGGGAATGGCTGTGGGTGAGCATGTCAGTAAGCTTGGCTTTCAGAAAGCTGAGGCAGGGAGATTGTTGCCAGTTAGAAGCCAGCCTGTGGACTAGGGAAGCCCTGTCACACAAGCACAGACAGAGACACCCTAGCAAAGCAGAAATAAAGCTCAACAAAGGTAGGACACTGGCACAGGTGACGCCACCACAGCAGGCCACAGTGCTCACACGTCAGACACAAGCATCCGTGGGCGCTCTCAACCGGGAAACCCAGCTCCTCCACTGCTAAGTGCTAAACATAAAAATTAGAGGGTATAGTAATTCAGTTACATGCTTAAATTTAGAAATAGCTTCCCCAACTAATGTGAAGACCACTAAAGTAAAATATATGTTGTATTTCATTTCATAATAGTTAGGAGATTGAAGGAGACCAGATGTTCATCTCTAGTGAAGGGATAAGGAAAGTGTTCTGCATGCACACTGACTAGAACTCATCGTAAGTTAAGATGGAGTCATGAAACCTGCAGGAAACAATGGACTAGCTGGCTGGATAGTTGCATACGTTCTGAGGCGTGGGCTCTGTTGCTTGTGAGTGGCTAGGGTTGTAGTTGCTCTTGGATATCCTTATCTGCAGGGGCTGCAGTCTGTGCAGCTTTCAATACCTCCCTCCTCACTTGCTTGAAGTGTGTGGACTTTTTCTTTAGATCATGTGTTATAGCTTATAAGTTTGCTGACTTTTCTTTGTATTTTTTCTACTTGTAAGTTTATCAGTTTGTACTTCATTTCCTTTGATTGTTTTGAGTTCATTCATTGAATTCATTCATTGCCTTTTTTCTGTTTGTTGTTTTGATTGGGAGGGGGTGCTATTTGCTTGGTTTGTTTCTTTTACCAGGGGCTCTGTATATAGCCCTGGCAGTCCTGGAGTCCCCTGGTTAGACCAGTCTGGCCTTCTGCCTCTGCTGGAGGAAGTGCTGCTATTTACATCTGCTTCTTTTTCTATATTTTTGAGGTAAGCACACTTAGCTTTGATGATGTCAACATTCAGTGCAGTGCATTTCCCTCTCCCCATTAGTTAGGTCTGGCTACATTTTTGGCCTCAGCCTCCCAAGTGTGAGGATTAAAGGTGTGTGCTACTACTGCCCTGCTGAGGGGTCACATCGCAGTTAGGTGGTGTGCTGAGTGTGACTGTGGGTTTAGAGTTGTTGTGTTTTCACTGTAGTTTGATCTAGGATGTGCTCTGCTGCATTGTGTCATAGGACTGAGATGTATATGCATTATCTCTCTTTTGTAGTATTCTGTTTCCTGGCTAATAGCTTTCTGTGCTGGTGTTTAGTTCTTTCTCGTCTTGGCTCATTTTTGTCTAGTATTTCCATAAATTGTTGAATGTAAGTGTGGAAATCCCCATCTGTTTATGTGCATTTGTCGGTTTATCTGTTCAGTTCATACAGAGTCATGTTACCTTGATGTGCATATAACAGTGTGATAATGTGACACCTGTTTTTATCCCTGACAGCATTTCTTGATCTGTAGCAGTCAATGTTGCAGGACTCTTCGCTGTATAGTACAAATGTCTTCACTCTTGCTCTTGTTTTGTAATGTTTCCACATCTTTTTCCATCCGTTTATTTTCTGTTTATGTCCGAAGTGACCTTCTTATAGAGAGCATATGGTCAGGTACAGTCAGTCTGTCCGAGCTTTACATGGTATGTTTGCACCATTTACATCTCATGACACTTGTTGGGGTATCAGAGTGGAGTGGACACCACCCCTCCCTTTTTCCCTCAGTGGATTCAGACAAACACAAATAAAATGGGTCTGTAGCTTGCCACATTGAGTATGGTAACATCCTTGCACCATTTAAAGAGAGGACTAGTTAATGTTGCAGTAATTTCTAGAGTTCATTCTGACAAACAAGTATGACTATCATGGGCTTCAGAGACAGCTGACATTATAGGTTGTTACAGATTATAGGTCACTCCCAACCCTGGTTATATAAGCTTGGTCTCACTAAAGAAACTGAAAACCTTATCCTAATCAGCTTAATATTACCACATTATTTCACAGAATTCTTCCCTGACAAAGACTTCTTATCAATTAGAATGTTTCCTTTTCAGTTTTTGAGTGTAAAAGAAACTGATGGACTTGTAGGGTCTCCAGTCTGTGGATTGTTAGAAACTACTGAGGCTTGCTTAGTCTCCCTGCTTCCATTTTACCTGATAGATACCCCAAACCTTACAACTTGTTTTAAACTGAACTTCACAGCAGTGGGGAAAGCACGCCATGGTTCCCTGGGGTTCCTTATGTGCCCGTTACTACACCAAGACGTAATGTAGTAAGCATTAAATAAACTTATTCGGGTCTTCTAAAGAAATGTACCATACGTTTGAATGACTACTTTCCCAGGGCGATACTGTTAGTTAAATTTGGGAGTTTGGGGTTGTCTTCTTTGTGTAGTCATGACTCAGTTGTTGTTATTCTTGGCAGATGTAGTCCCACACCTAGTCAAGAAATGATCCCAAATGAAAGCTGCTGGGAAAAAGAAAATCAGTTTTCTTTAATGGACTTAAACTTGCTATGTCCACCACAGCTCAGGGCAGGTGCCAGTGCTCGGGGCTCCATGCTCAGGATAGCTGGCCAACACAAACTGGACTCCATGGTTTTTTAGTGGTCTTTTTGTTTGTTTTTGTAAAGAACATGAGCTTTCCCAAACATCAGTTTGGGAAATGCCTGGGAGGACCTATTTATTTTTATACACACACACACACACACACACACACACACACACACACACACACACGCCCCTGGCAGTCATAATTCATTGCTACAAGGAAAAGTATTCACCTTGAAAATTTGATGCAGGTATAGTTTATGGTATCTGATAGAGAGAGAGAGAGAGAGAGAGAGAGAGATGGCAGATGTTCAGTGCAGCCTACTGTGGGTTAAATCTTCAGCTGTAGACCTGTGGCTGTGTGTGTTGGGGGGTGAATATAGAGGAAACTTAGTGACTAATCAGGGTAGAATACAAGAGAAGGAACTTTTGCCGTGTTGCTAGACTAACAGGCCATCTTGCTCTGTTATTAATACAGAGAGATAATAACTAATAGAAGTTCTGTTGGGTAGTGCTGCTTAAGGTTCATTTCAGTAACATTAAAGCTTGGCAAACAATTGTAAATGCACGTTTTGACCTGTCACGAGTTTGACCTTGGTCTTTATATTCATATTCTTTAACTCCGATTAGTGGTTCTACAGGAGTTTTTTCACAGGAGGGGAATTCTGAAATGTTCTGGTGCCAGTTTCCCACACATACTCAAAAGGAGACATACAAAAATGGCTTAGTGCCACTGCTTAGATGTCATTTGCCTGAAAGTAAATCAGGTCCCCGTGCTTGAGATTTTCCCTGTGCCTGTTAATAAAGGAGCTCTAAGTTCAGCCATGCCTTGTGATCCAAGGAAATAGATATGGATAGAGAATCTGAGCATTGTAGAGGTTTTATTACAATATGAGCTGACAGACTGTCAGAACAAAGCATGAAGATACTGGGTCCTAGTAAAGTTTCCATTATAATTCAGCATTATTGCCATTAAATTGTATGTAGTGTTTTATTTGAGCCAGGCAATCTTGGTTAATTTTGTACCCATTTCTCTGAAAGCCTTTGATCATCATGCTGTCTGTCTCTGAGAATAAGTAAGGAAACAAATTCAGCTTAATATCTTGACTGACTAATAACTGAGCTTCCTAGTTTTCTTTTGTGTTTTTATATACAATATAGCTTTGAATGATAGATTTTACATCCAAAAACATCCTCTAAAGTAAAAGGTCCCTGTGGTTAATTCTTCAGTGTTTATCTTCAGGAGGAATAGGCAAGAAGTTGGAATTCAGAAGGTGCTGCATTGGTAATTTGGCTCAAACTGCTTGGGGAGAATAATCTCTCTCCTAAAATGAAGCACAAGGATAAGTAATAACTTTTTATGCATGATAAGCAACAAAATATGAACCTGCTGGTCCTTGCTTTTCATGTTTCTTTACCTCTGTCTTTCAGTGAGTCCCTCCTGCAGTGTGCACACGATGTGATCAATAACTCAATAACTTCTCTCATGCAGTAATTATCTCCCTGTGATATTATCTGAACACTGTTTTCCTTTATTACCCAAAGATGCAGGAGATATTTATATGACCAGCTGATCCCATTTTAGATAAAGGTGCTTTGTGCCAGCAGGAGAACCGTTTACTTTAAATAGCCTTTCAAAATCAGAGCTGAATGAAAAGCTTTGCCAGTTAATTGCCACTTACCATGAGAAAGTGATTGCCAAAAAGGAAGAAAAGTGCAAAACTTTTGTGAAGTTCTACACTTTGCAAAATTACAGTCTGATAAACCCAATTTAAATTAGAACATTGACTTATTTAACATAATCATACTTTCCATTTCCTCTAAATCATTAGTTATATGCCAATTTATAAACTAAATACACATTAGTTCTGTCATCTGACATGTCTCCCAAATATTCTCATTACAGGCAGAGATCCTGCAAGAGTCCCGGATGATGATCCCGGATTGCCAGCGTCGGTTAGAGGCTGCATATACTGATCTTCAGCAGATATTAGTAAGCAAAGATTTCTCTGTCTTATATTTAAATTTGTTTTCAACCTAATACATAGAAAACCAAAAATTTCAATATTTAACACTACAGCTACTTGAAGAGATATATTTGCTTGTTGTGTGTCTTAGTTTCTTTTCTTATTGTATAATGAAATACTCTTGGCAGGAAAGCAGCTTAGGAAGGAAGGGTTGACTTCAGGTTAGTGTGTATTATTGCAGGAAGTCACAGTGTCTTGGGAGAACTGATTACATACATCTGTAACAAGGAGCAGTGAATGCATGTATGAATCAAATTTTAAACAGTTAGCTCAGTTATTTGTCAAAAAAAAGTATGTGTAAACACACACACACACACCCACACACCAAATATATTGCTGCTCAAAACTGGTACCTTGTATACCAATTTTAGATTCAAACCTGTATCTGTAACAAGATACAGTGAATGCATGTGTGCTTGTCTCTGCTTAGGGAATGCTCCAGCCCACAGCTAAGGTGGATCTTCCCACATCAGTTAACATAATCAGAATAATCTCTGTTGACATACTCAGAGACGAGCAGAGCATTAATCTGTAAAACCCCTCACTAGTGTGTCTGGGCCTTGCATCCTAGGTATCAAGTTGACAGTATTAACCATCATACCTGGTGTACCAGCATGCTTTTAAATATTTGAAGAGTTTAACTTAATGCTTGAGTCATGACTCCACTAAAAGTACTTTTCTACCATGTTTATTCTACTGGTTTAATTAATTTAATTTGAACCATTAAAGCAGGTATACATGGTACCAGTTTTGAGCAACAATATACTTGGGGTATGTGTGTGTGTGTGTGTGTGTGTGTGTGTACACATACTTTTTTTGACAAATAACTAACTGAGCTATTTAAAATTTGATTCAATCCAGTGTCTCACATTAATTTGGTCCTTGTTTAAAACAGCTGGAATTTTAGATTCAAACCTGTAAACTTGAGAGAAAGGGAAGCCAAAGGTAATGGAGGCAGAGCTGAGCTCTCAGGAAGCCACTGGGGTGTGTGGCACTGCTATCCTTACTGTTAAAGCATACAGTGCTTAGCTGAATGAAGGAATGAAGGAATGGAAGTATAAGTAAAATCTGTCTTGTTTTTCTTTTTAATAGTTAACCAGATGCGCAGTGTGACTATGTCTTAGCTCCACTCTCTGCTGCTGTGATAGAACACCCTGACAAAAGCAGCTCCAGGGACGGAGAGCTTCCTTGGCTTAGATTGCAGGTTACATCATCACTGCAGGGACTGCTGGCTGCAGGGTCACGTTACGTACATAGTGCAGACCAGAAAGCCGAGAGCTGGTGTTCCCAGTGGGTCTACACTCTGTCAGCTTGACAACTAAAGCCAGCCATCACAACCCTACTTCCCTCTACTTGACTCACAGACACCACTGTAAGCAGTACCCTTCTCTACCCTTTGTCCCCAGAGTCTCACGTTCATCTCCTGATGTAGAATACAGGCCACCTTTAGAAGTTCTTATTATCTTTAAATTCTCCAATATTTTAAAAGTCTGGAATCATGTAACTGAGTTCCTATAAAATCAAAAATAAGTTGTATATTTTCAGCATAAAATATAAACATTCAGTACAAAGTAAACATTCCTGTTTTAAAAAGAATTGGGCATAACAAGAAATAAACAAACAAAACTCCATCAGAGAAAACACCAAATCCTGCAGCTCTTTGTCCTGCATCTGAGGCTTGTAATGAAATTGGCTGAGATCCAAAGGCGTAGGCAGCCCCCACTGCTCAGCCCTGCCTCCTCCACACAGCTTCTGTCAGTGTGCCCCACACTGCAGTACTCCTCCAAGGGTGCACCATGGTCCTGGCTTCACTTTCCTACTGGGGTTCCACTGTACCTAAAGCTCCATGCTTATAGATTAGCCTCTCGGGGACTCTGTGGGCACAGGGACTGCCTCCATGACACACAGTGTCTGGCCTCAGCTGCTTTCAGTCACCCCCTCACCTGTATGTCTTTCATGACTTCCAAACAGATAACACATGGATAGAATCGAGGTTCTGTAGCCTTTCCCTTTGGACCACAGCTGTATCGGCTTCCGTGGCTGACCTGGAAGACACGCTTTCCTTTGCAGTTGCTTTCCAGGAGCAGGGAATGCCTTAAGCTTCTTCCTGTGAATGAATTTGCCTCTTTTCCAGATGGAACCTCCTTAAGTGGTGTGGTTTGCCTTCAGAACCCTCTTCATTCTCTCCTGCAGCACAGGAGGCTTCTCTTGCCCTCTGCAGACAAAGCTGTACATTTTTTTTTTATATATCCAACTTCCCTCAGAACAGGAGCAGAATGAAACCAGACTCTGGCCAAAATGCCACAGGAATGACCCCAGCCCAGTTCCCTCCCGAGAGCCCTTGTTCCCTCTGTAACTATTTTCTGCCGCCACATTCCTGTCCTCCACACCCCACTAGATCGCAGGTTAGCCTCTGCTTCCAGCATTTAATGGATTTTCTTAACCATCTACCAAAGACGTCCACGTTCTTCCCACAAAACAGCTGCAGTGGCTTAGAAGCCACCTGGTCAGATTATCACAGCAAGTGCCTACCTCTTGGTTCTATTGTCTGCCTTAGTTTTGTTTCTTGTTGCTGTGATAAAATACTAAATAAAAGCAAGTAGCTTAAGAGACAAAGAGCTTATTTGGCTCATAATTCCAGGTTACATCCCATGGAGGGACTTGAATTAGCCAGTCAACATTATATCCTTATTCAAGAGCTTAAAGGTATTCCCAGGTGATTCCAGATTATATCAAGTTGGCAGTCAGTGCCAACCATCACACAGCCCAGGGTGGTAACACACACCTATAGTTCTAGCACTCGGGAATCAGAGGCAGGTAAGTCTCTGTGAGTTCAGGGTCAACATAGAGAGTCCCAGTCTCAAAAATAAATCATCTGAACTATCCTGGTTTCATGTCTGTTGCTGAGATTAAAAACAATCAAACAAACAACCCTAACAGAAAACTGAACCCCACCAGGTGAGCATAATACTGCTATCATAATTTTTGAGCCAATTTGGAGCAAGTCGTATTAAATATTGTCTAGGAGGATGGCCAGTGTCCAGGTTCATACCCAGAACTCTCAGAGAATAGCCATGAACCACATTAATCAGATGCTTACAAAGGTGGAACCCACAAGGCCATGCACTGCTGAAGTGATTTTTATGGGGGATTTTTGCCATAGTCTTTCTTGTTTAGCTCCCAAGTGAACAACACAGATATCAGAATTATTAACAAGCTACGAACCTAAACTGGGCAGGTTCTGAAACTATTATAACCCTGTTAGGCTATTAATAACCATAAATGCCCCATTGCTGGCCAGCTGGTTCTTGGTGTGTTGCATGTATGTCCTCAGTGTAAGATCTTTAGGCCATGTGGCATGAACAATAGCCCCCAGCATTGCAGGGAGTTATCTGTCTGTGGGCAACTGGGCTTACAGGTTAGAAGCATTTTTGTTTAATAGCTCTCTTCAGTACGGCGATTTAAAACTTAAAACATAACTTTAGCCTTTGCAATGCAACTTCAGGAAGAAAGGGTTTAATTTTATTGACTATTCCAGATTATAGTTTATTATGGGGAAATCAAGTTACCAGAACTTGAAGCAACTGGTAATGTCATATCCAGTCAATAGTAGAGGGAAATCAATACACACAAGGCCACTTACTTGTGCTGTTTCTCCACTCTCCTATAACTCAGGACCCCTGACCTAGTGAGTAGTGTGCCCCCAGTGTGCTGTTAGGGACAGAAGGTGACATCATATCCAATCATTACAGCTGTGAGCCACCTGATGTGGGTACTAGGAATTGACCTCTGTTCCTTTGGAAGAGCAACAAGTGCTTTTAATCCACTCAGACATCTCTCCAGGTCCCATAGTGAACTTCTTAAAGGTAGGATGCTGATATTCATCAAAAAGAGAAACTGGTTTTTATTTATTAGAAGATAGATAAAGTAAAAAAAGAGGCAGCATATCTCTGAGTTCAAGACCATCCTGCTCTAAAAAGTAAGTTCCAGGACAACCAGGGCTACACAGAGAAATCCTGTTTCAAAAAAAAAACAAAAAAACAAAAAACAAAAAACAAACCAGACAAAACGAGGGAGGGAAAGAGAGAGAGAAGAGAAAGAGACTATACCATTGTTAAAATACTACATAGAAACACCATTTATATGTCTTAACAATTTCAATGCTTTTTTTTCTCCTTAGGAATCTAATAGCTGATAAGATAAAATAATACAAATTGTTTAAAAATAATGTGTTTGGATAGTTGTACTTGAGGTTAAATTAAACTATTTCCTCTTCGCAGTAGACTTAAATTTACTGAAAGAAACATGTGTATGTTGAATATATACATTATTCCTTTTTATCTCTGTTATAACTGTCTGCGTCTTTTGTTGTCTGTAACTTTATTTAAAACTCAAGGGCTGGACTGATGGGCCCAGGTTCAGCCCGACACCACGTGTCAGCTCACAACAAAGTGTAACTTCAGTTCCAGGACATCAAACACACCCTGCCTCCTCTGTCCTCCAGGGCATCAAACACACCCTGCCTCCTCTGTCCTCCGTGGGCGGCAGGCATGCATGAGGCACACACATACTTTCAGGCAAAATACTCACACACATAAAAAGAAAAATAACTTAAAAAAAAAAAAGTCAAAGATTCCATTCTGTAAAAACATGGGCATTCTCTAATTAGTCTGTTGTTATTATATTTTAGTGAGAGTTTCATATTAGTGTGTTTCATATTAGAGAGTTTCATATTAGTTACATATTAGTGTGTACAAAAACTCATTTTTTAAATATCAGAAAATTAAGGGGGGCTGGAGAGATGGCTCAGAGATTAAGAGCACTGACTGCTCTTCCAGAGGTCCTGAGTTCAAATCCCAGCAACCACATGGTGGCTCACATGGTAGTTTATCTGTCCTGGGATCCGATTTCTTCTTCTGGTATGTCTGAAGTCAAGGACAGTGTACTTATATACATGAAATAAATTAATAAAAAAAATCTAAAAGAAAATTAAAGATGTTAATATTTTGTTTAGTGTCAATATGATATACTCATAAATAAGCAGACAGTCCACTTTTCTAATTTGATTGTATTTAACTTGGGTGACATCAGTGACAGCCTTTGGCATGGGAGTAATTGGAGTACCATTTTATGATACTTAATGATGATTAGCGAGTCCTTGTTTTTACTTTGAACATTGTAAATAATCTTTTGTATGATGGTGTTGGACAAATAATGATTTTTTTAAATTTGTGATTTTATTTAATTACTTAATGCTAATAATTGTAGACAACTGTGTTCTTAATTATAACATGAAAATACAGTATGAAAATATATAATAAAAATAAGCTACCTCTCATTTCTTCCTTTCCTAGGAACAAAAGGACAGAACTGTTATATACTTAGAAATCATAGAATCCCCTTCTCTAATTCTCAAGTTACTTACTGGTCTGTATTATAAGCAGCAAAGTATTGAAATTCCTAAACAACAAACTTAATTTTGCTATTTTTCATTTCAGGAAAGTGAAAAAGACTTGGAAGAAGCCGAGGAGTATAAAGAGGCCCGTGTAGTGCTGGATTCTGTAAAGCTAGAAGCCTGACATTTTTCTGTATGGGATTTTTTTTTGCATTAAATCCTGGGGTCCATTCTACAATTCATTATTTTCGGCCACTGCTGTGTTTAATAATTTGAAAATGTGGTTCTTTTTAATGCATTTGCATATATTTTTCTTTGCATAACTTAATGTGTCAAATAAATGAGTTCATCTAGTAAAATTGTTTGTTTTATACTTTACCAAATTTTCAGTTGGCCACTTAGTTAAATGTCATTAAATCAGGTGGTTTTGAAGGTTATCTGAAGTATAAATTGTTCATAGTTGCAGGTTGGGTTTAAAACTAGAGCATGTCAGCTGGGAGCACTAGGGGAGGCTCCGCCTGTGCTGATGTGGGAAGCCGGTCCTGCTGGGCAGAGGCCCTACCCATCCACCCCTGCTCTGTCAGTGAGCCCAATGAGTTCCTTGTAGCCCCAGACTGAACTTTTCTGGGACCATGCCTGGGTTGTTGTTGGCCCTTAGGATGAGGGCAGACTTTGTTTGTGTCCCCCACCCCCACCCCCCAGAAGGAATGTTAGCAACATGATGGCACACCCAGACTGGACTCATTCTCTTTAGTTCCTGTCTCCTTTTGGTTTTGTACTAGTGATGGAGCTAGGCCATCAAGCATGGTAGGCAAATGTGCTCCTACCAAGCTGCATCTCCACCTGGATTTTATTTTATTTTTTTACTTGGTCTTCTGAGATGGGGTCTGGTTATGTTGCTCAGGTTGCCATGAGCTAACAATGTAGTACACAGGGGCCTTGAACTTAAAATACCTACCTGCCTCAGTGTCCCGAGTAGCCAGGGTTTTAGACCATCAGTATGACATACTGCCTTGATTGACTGGAAATAGTATCATTTTGTCACAAAGTATTTTTCCTGCAGGATTATAAACTCATTACAAAATCATTTGAGGGCTTTTCCCCCTCAAATACACAATTCATTTAGTTTCTTACATGCCTGGAACATGTGTGTAAACTTTGTGGCCCCAGCTGAACATGAGCACTGATGCAGTGAATCAGAACAGTATGCCCATAGGAAGTTTAAACCCGCAGTGGAAGACAGCAGTGCTGGAAAGAGCTTAGGACAGTGGCTTGTCGCTCAAAACTAGCAACTTCCCTGAAACTCAGGACTGGAGAGGAAACTTAGCAACTTCCCTGAAACTCAGGACTGGAGAGGAAAAGTGCTGTCCTTACCTAGCATGTCTGAGGGTCCCTTCCTACCCCAGTACCGGAGTGCACGCTCCTGCTCACTCAGCCTCTCGTTTGGACCTGGCTGTGCGGAAGAGCACCCTAGTAAGCCCTGGTTTTCCCAGTGATCCCAACAGGAGCTTCTGGTTGAGCCTTTGATTGTTTACATTTCTGAATAAGTGTTTATTTCCTAGTAACTAGAGAGTGCCCTTCCTTTAGTCTGTATTGTAGCATGTAAATTGTTCCTTAGGAAGATAACTGGGCAGTGGTGGGTCACACCTTTAATCCCAGCACTTGGGAGGCAGAGGCAGGCGGATTTCTGAGTTTGAGGCCAGCCTGGTCTACAGAGTGAGTTCCAGGACAGCCAGGGCTACACAGAGAAACCCTGTCTCGAAAAACCAGGAAAAAAAAAAAAAAGGAAGAAATAGAAGTGCTGGAGAAGAAAAGCACACTTAAAGTAAGCACATGCTTACTGTATAAATGATAAAAACTAGTTAATAGAATGTTCACTTAACATTTCTCAACTTTCTGGACAGTACCATTCAGAGCCTAACATTTTACAATTACCTATACCTATGCGCTGAATCTTCCAAATTGAGCAGTCAAACTTGTTTAATCTAGATCACTTTGCAAACTTTATCACATTAGTTGGCTTTAAAATATCCCATCAGATTTAATAAGGACATATCCTATAGCTGGTTATCATTTAAACCTTATTATTTGATCATTTAGATAAACCATGGACAGATTAATCCTTTCCTTGATGGAGGAGGATCGGGTGGCTTTAAACGTGGTCGGGAATTTGACACGTGTGAGAGAAGAGCATAAGTTCTGAAGCAGTTGGCATGAAAGGGTTAATCAGATGATTTAGTCCTTGAAGCCCTGTTGAGTATGTTAGCTCGAAAGATATTGAATGGTTCAGAAATAGTGTACTGTCAAACAAATTAGAAATATTAGTGTACTTGAAGTTCAAGAGGGCTTCTTAAGACCCACATCGCACTTACGGCCGCTTCTCTTCTGCTCTTCTGAGGAGTACCTTTCAGACAGACACTCACAGCTAGGTGCCCTGCACCCTCCTCCTGTGCTGTGCCTGCTGACAGGCAGTTAACATGATGCTTTCATCGTTTGCCAAGGAAATATCTTCATTACGTCACAAGATGGAAATATGTTTATTGCACAGTGTTTTTCAAATTAATACAGAAAAAAAAAGATGAAGAATAAAAACACATGCTTCACAGAGGAAAAAATGCAAGTGGATAGTTGTGTTTCTGCTGTTCTACCCAGTGCTAATTAGGCTCAAATTAGTAATGAGTACTGAGTTGTTGTCCTGATGCACTTAACTATCAGCTGATGAGACTAGCTATAAGAAGAAATAAGATGCATAGGAGATGGTGCGTTGCTCTCTTTCTAAGCACCTGATGGGTACCAGGAAGCCTGAGGGCTGCTGTACAGTGGGATCTTAACATGGGCACTTACAGAGTTACACAATGGTGAAGGCTTGGATTATGCCACCCGGAAAGATGTGTTCAAGGCCTAAGCTCGCACCCTGAGAATGGAGCTGGATGTGTAAATGGGATTCTTGTAGAAAGAAAGATGAAACCGCTGAGTAAGCCAACAGGACTGGCATCCCAGCGAAACGGGACCTGGGACAGGGCAGATGACGGCTCCCTGTGAGCTGGTGGACCACGATCTACACAGAAGGGGAAACAGACACTGCTGCTTAGCTGGGGTTTTGGCAGAATTATGGGAAATGCTAAGTATTCCAACAGCACTCATTGTCTCCTGAGGATGGGCTAATAAATCGGAGACAGAAACTGGGAAGCATCTAGACTTTCACTCTCAGTGGGAAGCATCTAGGCTTTTAAAAATTTTTTTATCATTAACTATTTTTTTACCATTCATGTCAGCTGTAGGATTTCATGCCTTTTTTTTTTTTTATCAAGTTCAGGAAATTTCTGAATATCCTTTTTGCAGGAGTATGTTGGTGTTGGGTTTTTATCAAACTTTCTCTGTTCTATTGATATGATTGTATGATTATTATTATTATTATTATTATTTTTGTCTTTCGAGACAGGGTTTCTCTGTATAGCCCTGGCTGGCCTGGAACTCACTTTTTAGACCAGGCTGGCCTCAAACTCCGAAATCCACCTGCCTCTACCTCCCAAGAGCTGGGATTAAAGGCGTGCGCCACCACGCCCGGCTTGATATTTTTCTCTTTCAACTTATGGATGTTATGAATTACATTAAATTATTCTTAAATATTGATCCATACCTGCACATGGATATAAATCCCATTTGGTCATGGTGGCAGGGAATTCTAGACAGGAAGGAAGAACCATTTGTAGAAACCTAATTTCTCAATACTACCTGAAACATACAGCTGTCAGTATGTTAGCATCTTCTGGCCCAAATTTTATGTTTGGTATTGGGTACTATCATTTCTGATGTACAGTGGGTACCACCCATATCAGAAGCCCTCTTTGGGGTATATGAATATCAATATTTCAACATTCTAAGACACATATAGCATGGTTTGTGGTCAGTCATCCCCTTTACAAATCGTCTGGATAGTGATCAGTAATGGTGTTTTTAAGCAAACAGAAAAGGTTGGAGGCCTCCTGAATTAAGGAGGAAACTCAGTTTTGCCTGCTGAGGCCCAGCTTAAAGCAAGATGATAAAAAGCAGTCAGATATGCCTGAAGCAAATGGGAGGAATAATTATCCCTAAGGAACTCTGTACTTATGCACCATGAATGGCAATAGCTCTAGACAACAGCTTCCAGCCTGCCACTTCCAAGCCTGCTTTCTTGATTTCTAGTTCAGAAAGCATAGATTTCTATTGCCATCTTCTTTCCAAGTCCCTCCTGTTGAGGTTTGGTGTTTTGCTCATATTGTAATGCTAAATATTGGCCCCAAAGGCCTGGTTGCCCTTAGGGACAAGAGTCTCCATTATGTGACCTTGCCCAGCAAGTCATCCCTGATTGGTGAATAAAGAGGCCTACAGCCTATAGCTAAGCAGAATTGAGATAGGTGCGGTTTGGGGTTCCCGGGCTTGGAGTCAGAGAAGAACCATGAAGGAACCAGAGAAGAAGGGGAGACTGGAGAAGATGCTATTGGGTAACAATCTTAAAATCATGGCCATGAGGGCTGACCAATTGGAGTTAAGATCTGCACAGACAGAACATAGTAATAACTCGGGGTTATGAATAGGAAAGTAGATTCTAATGGCATAGAGGGTAGATATCTGCCCAGCTTTAGTGCTGATAAAGGTTTACAAATTAAAGATTGAGTGTGTCTTTTATCATCTGGAAACTAAATGGTCAAAGTCAGGATAGAAGCCCAATTGGGAGTAAATATTCAACAGCACCCCCCTCCTCCTGTTCCTCAACTCCAGAGCACGTGACCTGCTTCCTCTTTCCAAGTTCAATGAGTCGTCCTTGAGTTCCCTCTGTGCCTACATCCATTCTGTATCAGGCCAAGAAGCTGTAGAACAAACCCTGCCTGTCACAGTGAAGTACACACAGCGTTTTTCATTCGTTGATTCAGTTTGCTAATATATTTAAGGGCTTTGCATGTATGATCATGCAAGACAGTGTGGTCTACTCTTTCATGTCTCTACTTGGATATGGCATAGATACGGCCTCATCAGATGAGTTTATCTCCTTGGATTCTGTACTCTTAAGGCTGCAAAGCAGGTTAATTCCTTTCCTTAATGTTTAGCTGATTGGTTTGGTAAGCTTGCCTAGGCCTGGCGCTTTCAAATTTAGAAGGTTGCTAATTACTGAATTGATGTCTTTAATTGGTATAGGTCTGTTGATGATTTCATCTAATATTCAACCTCTTCTAAAATGCTCAGATATGTAGCTCCTTAGGTTATAATTTAGAGGTGGTACATCCACCACTGATGGACATCACGATTCGTTTGCACTGGGTACACATTCAGCAAGGGAACTGTACCCTCCCATTGGGGTGGGGGCATTGGCTACAGCTCTATGCCTTTGGCCGGTGAAACTGGTGGACTTGACAAGAGCCATTTCTAAGTGGAAACTTCAGGAATGCAAACAATCTTCTAGCATCTCTCATGGACAGATCCCACCTGATAATGGACAGTTGGCTCCATCAGTCAAGGCCTCTCGTGAGACAATGTTCAACAGAGTCCTGCTTCTATCATCTAAGCAAGAGATGAGTCTGTGCTGCTCTGAGCTCCTGCGACTTTGCAGCTCTTGTTACACAGCCTGACCTAGCAGGCCATCACTGATATCTCACACCCTTACTCACCTGTCTCCAAAGAACAAGACTGACCCCCCCCCACCCCACCCCCTTCCCAACCCCACCTCCTACCCCTGACCTTCCTAAAATCATAGATTTGCCTTTGGACTGAGTGTGTTGTCATCAAAGGTATCAATGTCAAGAATGTGCATTCTTTCTCCCGCTCCCCTGTCAAGCCAAGAGGAACACAGATCTCTGTCCTGTGAAAACACCTGAGATTTTCTCATTTTAAAGTCCCAGCTCCTGCTTAGACTTGGGGACCTTAAAGCCCTGCTGGAGATGCCCTGGTTTGCCTTCTCCTTGCCCGTGTGCATCTGGGAAGCTCCCGCCTCACACAGGCCACAGTTTCGCTATCTCTCTTGACACCTCTGCTGCCAGAGCTGTGGCACTGTGTGGCACACACTCCCTGCTCACACCCTATCATCCTCTAAAGCTAGCCTGCTCTCCAGCCCAGGCACCTCTACTCTGCTCTGGAAACGTATATCATCCATACCTTTTTGATGTTATTCTTAGCATCTGACTACCATCCTACATCCCTTCACCAGGCTGAACCTACCTTGTGTGACAGGAACTTAAAAGTGTTCTGCCAATAAGCGGGTGTGAGCTCATATGCTAGGCCACACCAGCCACACTCAAGTTTTAGACTTTTAAACTGGCGCTGGTGCTACAGAGCTCTGTGGAGTAGAGAATAAGACCAGAACAAGACCAGACTTTCAAGTTGAAGCACAGAGATACCTAATGTGCCTCACACACATGTACTTTGATCTGCTGAGGTCCCGCTGAGAAAACAGCAAGAATTCCAAAAGCACAGAATGTAGTGCAGGGTCTAGATAGTTACAAAACAATGACAACCTGAGGTTAGTCCTTGCCAAGATAGAGAAAGGGAGCTGTCTGGAGTGCTGGCTCCAGGGCTGTTTACTGGAGCAAGAGCTAGAGCCACACTCCTGCCCCAGGGGCCTATCTGGAGAGTCGGCTATGAAGGGATCTGAGCTGCAGAATTTGACATTAACAGGCTACCTTTGAAAGATAGCACTTGCTTATTTCTGATCCTTTTAAAAGCAAATTATTTACTGATGAGTTATCTTGAGGTCACGTGGCACAAAGCAAAAATGGAAGGCCATAACCTGTTGGTTTGGCTGCTCCAAACCCTCAGTGTGAGAGACAAGAATTCCCCAACCCAGTATCCGCACCCTGCCTTCCAGTATGCTGGGCAGGGTTCCCACCTATGTTAGCCTTGCTTCCTGAACCATGGTCTTCAATCCTGACCCCAAAGCTCCTGGAAATGCATAAAGTAGGGAGGGATCTTTTTAGTATCGTGATATATCAGTATCTGGTGTGAAGATCCTAGGCCTTTTCACTCAGCCTTGCGTTGGCTCCAGGGACTTCTGTAGCCTGCTTTAGAGACTTCCCAGCTGACAGGGCAACTTACACCACCACCCTGATTGCCTCATTCCCTACTTCCTCGAAGTTACCATAGACCATTCTCTCCATGGCCCTGGCAACGCTTAGTTTGCAAGTCATCCATCCCAGTTAGGAGCTGGTCTCTTCTGACTAGCTGTCCTGCACAGCTGCTTTCACCAAAACACAGGTAAAGGTTAAGGCAAATGCTGCATGATTCTGAAAATGAAATTGTCTTGTTTTGTTTTGTTTGTTTTTCGAGACAGTGTTTCTCTGTGCAGTCCTGGCTGTCCTGGAGTTCACTCTGTAGACCAGGCTGGCCTCGAACTCAGAAATCCGCCTGCCTCTGCCTCCCAAGTGCTGGGATTACAGGCATGCGCCACCACTGAAATTGTCTTTTTTTAAGTAGGTAGGCTAGCAAAGTGTAAGTGAAAGAAATACTGGCCTGCCAAAAAGAGGAGGGGCTGACGCTGGGCATGGTGGCGCACGCCTTTAATGGCAGGACTTGGGAGGCAGAGGCAGGACTTGGGTTTGAGGCCAGCCTGGTCTACACAGAGTTCCAGGACAGCCAAGGCTACACTGAAAAACCCTGTTACAAAAAAGAAAGAAATATAAAAAAATTAAAATTAAAAAAAAAAAAGAGGGAGCTAGTGAGATGGCTCAGCGGGTAAGAGCACCCGACTGCTCTTCCGAAGGTGATGAGTTCAAATCCCAGCAACCACATGGTGGCTTACAACCACCCGTAATGAGATCTGACGCCCTCCTCTGGTGCATCTGAAGTCAGCTACTTATGAAGAATAATAATAAACGAATCCTTGGACCGGAGATACCAACATGAGCCAGCGGGGCTGTCCTGAGTGAGCGGGGCTGTCCGGAGCAAGTGGGGCCGATCGGAGGGAGTGGAGCCAATCGGAGCAAGCAGGGCCGACCGGAGCGAGCGGGCCCAGTGGGAGTGAGCAGGGCCCGTACAGGGGCCAGGGGCGGCCAGAGCAAGCAGGGCTGGCGGGAGCGAGCGGAGCTGGCCAGAGTGAGCGGGGTTGACCGGAACAAGAAAAAAAAAGAAAGAAAGAGAGAGAGGAGAGAGAGAGAGAGAGGTCAGACAAACAGACAGACAGACAAACAAACAAAAGGGGCTACCGAAATATCTCAGTTGGTAAAGGCCCTTGTTGCCAACCCTGGTGACATGAGTTCAATTCCAGAGATCCACACAGTAAGAGAGAATCAGTTCCAGCAAGTTGTCCTCTGGCCTCTGCACCCAAACTATGGCATTTATGTCTCCACACCACTAAATAAATACATTTTTTAAACATAATTTTTTAAAGAGAGGAAGGAAGGAAGGAAGGAAGGAAGGAAGGAAGGAAGGAAGGAAGGAAGAATGGAAGGAAGGAAGGAAGGAAGGAAGGAAGGAAGGAAGGAAGGAAGGACTGCAGGCTGAAGGTGTTTGAACTGTGCTCCCCAGCCGTTTTCCAGCACCAAGCTAACCACTTGGCATATAAAGTTGAGAAGCCTGGGACCCAGGACCAACCATCCTATTGCAGTGGCCCACAGGCTCTGGTAAAGGTCATACAGGATCCCACAGAAACATGCAAGAAGGGTCAGTACTCACAGTTTGGATTGTATGTGCTATGCCTCAGAACTGCCATGAACTCAATTTGCAGATCCTATGAAAAACTCAGAGACAGAAGAACTCTGGGTCACATGGGATGTGTCAGCCACTAGCAACAGAATGCCTGACCAGTTCTGATTTATACAGTGCAGGCTAGCAAGGCCCCCACATGACTGGGAGCCTGTTGAGTGGATGGTTTGAGCTCAGTACAGCAGTTCACAGATAGGATTTAAATCTCAGGCTGTGTCTGCCTTCTCAACTTTTACACAGTCCCCTTGTCTTCCCTGTAACACCAGACTTCAAGTATGTAAATCATCTAAGTTTTCAGTTCTTATGGATAAAGTTCCATGTGGTTGAGTTATAGACAAGCCCTCTCCGGGACTTATTCCCTGGTTCCCTAAGACAACCCCTTAGCGAGAGTTCAAGCCCGAAGCGCACATTTGTGGGAAATCACAATCACCTGCAGGGTTCATTAACACTTCATGATTCAATAGATCTGGAGTGAGGCCTGAAAAGTCACAAGTTCTACCGTATAGGAGGTTCCCAGATGTCACTGAAGGGAGCTAAGGAACCATATTCTTGAAAAACCTTAACTTCTCTATATCCGTGTTTCCCTAAACTGTCTGTTGAGGAAGTGGCTGGTGGAGAAGGCACCTGGCCTCCCTGGGTGCTTAGCGATGATGTATTTGTTGTTTAAACCCTTGGAGAGTCTGATGAAGTACATTTGGAGCTGGACTCAGAACCAAACTTTTATTAAACAATCACCCCGCCCCGCCCCCTCCTCTGAGCATGCATGAGCCCTGGACGAGGGTTCACCAAGCCCAGGGGCCAGAGAGTTAGCTCATCTGTAAGAGTCTTCTAGCTCCATATTCTAAAAGCAACATCACCAGTTATGCTCACTTGATGTTAAAAAAGAAAAAGAAGTCCTAAGCACACAGTACTTTTACAAAAACCTCTAGCTTTGAAGGCATCTGTGGATCAATTTCTTTATTTCAACAACTCTCCTCACTGGAGGGACAGGAGAGCTGGAAATGACCGAACTAGACAAGGTAACGATTTGTCAAGGAGCAGTAAAAATCCCTGCTCTGCGTAGAAACCCTCTCAACTCAAACCTTCTAGAAAGCACATAGGCCCTTCACTTTCAACTCTCAGCATCTGTCTCTATTGATTACTTTCATTGATTCATATATATATATATATATATATATATATATATATATATATATATATATGTGTGTGTGTGTGTGTGTGTAATTTTTATCTATTTCATATATATATAGAGAGAGAGAAAGAGAATTTTGTTAAAGATTTATTTGTTTATTTCATGTACACTGTCACTGTCTTCAGACACACCAGAAGAAGAAATCGGATCCCATTACAGATAAACTACCATTTAAGCCACCATGTGGTTGCTGGAAATTGAACTCAGGACCTCTGGAAGAGCAGTTGGTGCTGTTAACTGCTGAGCCATCTCTCCAATCCCCATATATAGGTTTTTGACACAGTCGCCCATGTAGCCCTCGCCTGTCCTGAAACTTGCTACGTAGATCAGGCTGGTCTCAAACTCAAAGAAATCTATTTACCTGTACCTCTCAAGAGCTGGGATTAAAAGCATGTACAACTACACACTCAATATAAAGTATTTGAAACTGAGCATCTATTTTGTTTGTTTGTTTGTTTGTTTGTTTGTTTTTCGAGACAGGGTTTCTCTGTGTAGCCTTGGCTGTCCTGGAACTCACTCTGTAGACCAGGCTGGCCTCAAACTCAGAAATCGGCCTGCCTCTGCCTCCCGAGTGCTGGGATTAAAGGCGTGAGCCACCACGCCCGGCTGAAACATCGTCTTAAAGGCTGTGGGACACTGCAGAAACTTGTGCTATCATCTTCTCAGCCCCACTTCCCAGGGCCACTTTTGACTTCCTCCAGTGTCTCCAGGTCTCTAAGCAAAGGCTACACAGGCAGCTCACCCCTAGCCTGAAATCCAGACTTCCCCATAACCCGTGTGACTGGACTGTGCAGCTTAGGCAAAGTCTATTCAAGTCTTCCCAAGTCTTGAAAGTTCTTAAATCTGAAGAGCCTCTGGTCCCAGGCAGGATCCCCACTTGTGGGCTTCTCACTGCTCCGAAGCGTTTTATCGACTTCTTGTAATGACCGTGGGGACCTCGTGCTCTTAAGCCAATCAATGTGCTATGATTATGTTTGATTGACCCATAATTATTTTTCTCATAGTTAGTAATAGCCTCCATTTTTTAATGTTAGATTTCTATAAGCCTGCACAAATGAAGTGTTCTGAGATGCTTTGACACATCTATCAAATAACTGGAGTCAATTTTCCCAAACTTAAAACGGAACATATTTGGGTTCTGCCATGGGCCCTCCCTCTCAGAACCTCCCTCCCAGCTGTGTTTGGCTGCACACCTGTTCTCAGATGGCTCCCTCCTGCGTTCTTCATGCTTCCAGGGTTCCAAAGTGTCTTCCTCTGGGCGCACTTCTTTATTTAGACTTTAGAGGTTCTAGATTGTTCCTCTGTGTGTGCTTTGTCCACTACCGCAGCCCAGGGCACTTGAGTCTATTGAATACTTGAAATGAGAACTGCCTAAATTGATACACGCTGTGTTAATATAAAAAAAGATTATAAAATATTTTAATTCTACACTGCAGCATGTTAAAAATGAGTCTTAGATTTAGTAGGCTAAAGTGGTTACTAAAATTAATTCTCCTTGCTGATTTTTTTCCCCTCTTAAATTTGGCTACCAGAAAACTAAATTAAGAGCTGTGATTGGTAAAGTGTTCTATGGAGCAACATAGCTCATAGTTTTTTCTGTTCTGTTTTCCATTTGTTAATTGTTTTCGGGGGAATTTCCTCAGTGTCACCTGTCATCCTTCACTGATCTTTTGCCATTTGTTTATTTGTTTTCTAAGAGCTTTGTTGATCTCTCAGCCATCCTCATGTGTTTTCTGAGTGCGACCTTTGCTCCCTGCTGTGATATCGTAAGTCTCTTCAGATTTTAATTGCACTTGTCTAGTTTCTCCTGAGCTTCTTCATGCTCTTGGCTTGATCTTCTGGCTGCATCTCTCAGGTGGACTCAATGCTTCTCCACCCTGCATCCATAGACAAGGGGCCAGAGAGCTGCCTGGAGATACCGTGTGGGTGGCTGCTCACCAAAGTCCTCCTCAGGGTCAGCAAGGGGGGGAGATGTGACCACAAGTGTTATCATACCACATGTTGGACTGTGGAGGCGTTTCTCTCCTCAGGCTGCCATCTAGGGGAGTCATGGGTGGCCTGAGATTGGTGTATGGGGACTGGGGGATGGGTGTGAGGGACCATATTTATTTCCATGGTCCCCATTTCTGGGCCTTTTAGTGGTTCTAAATCCAATTTCAGTGGAGAATAAATCCTCTGTTCTTGGCAAAGTCAGTGTGGTCACCTGAGCCTGGACCATTTGCTATCTTGGGCATCTCCATGGCCTTGTGGGGCCAAGACCCTATCCCCTTATGTTCCTGAGTGCAGAGACTGTACTCTGTCATCCCTTCCTCACATGCACTGTGCTGTGCTTTCTGCCACTCCTTTGTTTGTTTGTTTGTTTGTTTGTTTGCTTTGGAGACAAAAATCTCATTTTGTAGTCTCAGCTTGCCCCAAAACTGCTGTATAGACCAGGCTGACCTCAGACTCACAGATCTCTGCCTACCTCTGCCCCAGGAGACTAAAGGTGTGTGCAATTATGCCCAACCTTTCTATTTTTAAACACTGTTTAAACCTTTCAGTCACTGCTGTCTTTCCCGTTTTTACTATTCTTATGAGCCACTTAAAATTCCTTAACATTTTCTTAGTAGTGTTTTTGTAAAGAGAGAGTTACACAATGTGTTCACTTTCCTCTTCTGTACAGGGAGGGCACATTTCTCCCCCAGAGACGTGACTACTTTCTGACTCTTATTTTCTCCTCTAAGAGCTAGAGGTTTTCAGTGAAATTCTGCTTTGTCTTTAAGTTAGACACACACACACACACACACACACACACACACACACACACACATTTTTAATTCTCTTTTATATTTATATATTTATCTTTATATATCATATATACTCATAAATATATCTTCATATATATTCTTATACATTATATATATGGGGTATGTGTGTGTGTATATATATATATATATATATATATATATATATATATATATGATATACTGAATACTTAGCAGAAAAGAAACAGGATAGAACAGGAACAGGATCTGGTCAGGGACACTCTGGCCACAAGTCTATGTTTGTGTCAAGGGAAAATCCCCTTAAACTGTAAGGATGAGATTTCAGGGGTTGGGGTATTCTTTTTCTTTTTTAATATTTATTAATTATTTAGTACACTATAGCTATCTTCAGCCACACCAGTAGAAGGCATCAGATGTCATTACGGATGGTTGTAAGCCACCATGTGGTTGCTGGGATTTGAACTCAGGACCTTTGGACCTTCGGAAGAACAGTCAGTGCTCTTAACCACTGAGCCATCTCTCCAGCCAGTTTGGGGTATTCTTATAGTAACAAGCCCCAGACCCCAAGAACCCAATAAAATACTTGTTTTCCACCAAAGTAGTACTACTCTGTTTTCTTCTATTAAAACTTGTGTCTGAGAGTTCATTCATGGATGTTTTATGTCTATTATCAAAGGATGTATTCTCATGTGTGCTGTCACAGGAAAGCAGAATGTCATGCTACTCACCTCACCAGAAGTCCCTAGAGGGGCAGCACAGGGCTAATGCCTCCACTGGAGGAGGCAACCAAGGACCCAGGATTTACATCACATCTTATCACACCAACCTCTTCTTCAAGTGTAATATTATTTATGATTGTTGTTAGCATGTGTGCATGAGTGTGTGTGTGTGTGTACGTGTGTGTGTGTGTGTGTGTGTGTGTGTGTGTGAGAGAGAGAGAGAGAGAGAGAGAGACATGTAGTCACAGCTTTGTGGAATCAATTCTCTCCAACTGCCTTCATTTGGGTTCTGAAGATTAAACACTGGTCCCTGGGCTTTCGTGGCAAGTACCTTTACCCACCACTGAGCTCATCTGCTTACCCTACCACCACCACGCTTTTGCCCACAATGAAATATGGTAGCCAATCCACCTGCCTACAAGTATAGCCTCCAAGACCCAGGCAGGAAGTTCTTTTTACCTGTAAGGACCACACAAAATTTCACCCTCACCTTATCAGCTAGCACCACGCCGGTGGCCTCCTCTACAGAACAATGGTTTCTAGTTGCTTGTTACTGCTTCAAATGCAGCCTCTAAAACCATCAGAAGCATTTGGCATAATTCCTAGCTTACATATATGTTCTCTGAAAGGGTAGTCTATTTGCTACTATTGTTATTGATGATAATAAAACCTATTGTTTCAGAGTCTCGATTTTCAGAATCCTGGTAACAACAAATATTTATGGCATGTCTACAGCATTTTTAGGGTTTAAGTTTCGGGGGTCAAGAAAGGAAAAGAATCAGACCCTTACCTCCTAAGATCTTATTGGCCATAGAGAGAGGTACATGGCACAATGGATGTTATCCAAGTTCAGCAGTGCCAGCCTTGGAAAGATTAAAGCAGGCTCAAAGCAGAACTCCCCATCCCCAGGCCCGGCCCTTCCAAACGCCTTGCCTTGCTGGATGGGCAGAAGCTGAGACTTTCAGGAGGTGAGGCTGTCTCTCAGGACATCTATAAGAGCTCCACAGACTTTTAGCCCAGGGGAAAAAGGAACAGAATAGCTTCATTATTTCCAAGGATGGCCTGATACTGTGTATCTGCATGAAATGAGCACAGCTCTGAGTGACAGGTAGGGGAATTCTTCCAGGTCCCGACTTTTACTCTCTCTCTGGTTTCTAATTAGCAGTGCTGATTTTTCTAAGGATTGCATATTGAGTCAGCAAATATGTCTTGCACCACTTGCAGCCAGCGTTAGATGGTATGCATCACCAAAATGTGGGAAAAGAATAGAAAATTGAGAGCCTCATGCCAGGCCTAAAAGTCAGATGAAGGAGAGCCTGGGAAGAGGCTCCGGGCGAGGAGAGTACTTGGTGCTGTCCCAGAGAACTCAAGTCTGCTTCCCACACCCACAACGGGTTCAGTTCCTTACAACTGCCTGCAACTCTAGCTCCAGGAACTTTGACACCTCTTGACTAAGGGTGTGCATACACATGCACACACACTCATACACACACAGGATATGCACTGTACACACACAACGCCTTTAATCCCAGCACTCGGCAGGCAGAGGCAGGTGGATTTCTGAGTTGGAGGTCAGCCTGGTCTACAAAGTGAGTTCCAGGACAGCCAGGGCTATACAGAGAAACCCTGTCTCGAAAAATCAAAAACAAACAAACAAACAAACAAACAAAAAAAAAAAACCAAGAACAACGCTTTTTTTTTCTTCCTAAAAATAAGTGGGAGAAGCTTTACAAAATGCTACTTAGAATATTCAGTGCCGTCTGTTTGGTACAGTGACCACTCTCTTCTGCTAATTGGAGAACATTCTGCTTCCCATGAAGTATGAAGAGAATGCTTTCTCTGCTTTCTTTTAATGATGGAGTTAATGAAACTCACAGACTGGCTGGCAGAAACAAAATAAAGTCACATCTGGAAACAGCTGCGCCAGCAATTAAATGGCATTTAATATGACAGATACCAAAAGAGTGAGTTTTTCTTCCTCTGGCATTAAGAATGCAAAACTCCAGGCTTCCAAGCTATTCTGCCATAATAGTTTTGAGTCACTGGGTGTTTAGAAATCATTCTGGTATTTACAAAGAAAACCCCCCAATGTGCCACAGAAGGGGATTTAAGTCAGGAAGAACCAAATGCACAGGAGTTTCACAGTTTGAATTTTGAGACCAGGCATACATTTTTACAGTTTTCTTCTTCCTCTACACATTAACAGGTCAGTATTTTAGTTCAATGAAATAAAGGCCACTTGCTTCCCATATCACTCAAGTGACCTCCTGCCTCACTGTAATTAGTGGTAAACATCAATATGCAAGTGAAAAGACCACCTAATTAAAAAGCGTAATTCATTTATATAGATCATTCAAAAAGGCTCGATTGGGTAGCTTGCAGAGCCCAAGGAAAACTCTTTGAGCTTCGGGTATTGGCTGCTTCCCCTGCTGTTCCTCAGGTTCTGAGTATTTTCCTGGGAATGAGTTTATCAAAGTGGGAAGGGCTTAGAGGTGATGGTTTTAGCTAATCATTGCTAAACATTTAAAGCCTTGCAATTATTTTTATCAATTACCCAAGTAGGTGCCAACAAAGAAATGGCCTTGTCTTCCTGTTCAGCGCTGAGTGGCCTAATGTTATTAGTGAATATTGATTAAGTGCCTGTTGAGTACTAGGTACCACTCAAAACACACAGTTACATTTTAGTTTACCGTGGTTAGAAAATGGCTCCTTTGGGCTACACAGCTCTTTAATGCCTCTAATCATAAGGAAAAGGCTGCAGGGCCTTACAGAAAGGCAGTGTCCACAAGAGTATCTGTTTTCATTAGCCCCTTACCAAGCAAGTCATGTTCTAGTTCCACAGCCTGCGTCAGAGTCCAGAGCTTGGTGGTGCCTCTCTGTAGTCAAGGGACTGTTCTAATGGTAGGGAGGAAAGTTCTGGAATCTTAGCTTCCCTGGCGCCTGGTCTCTTCACAAGTCTCTTCTGAGTTTATCTGTGGAGGCGATGGATTAGAAGACAGGCTGAAACATTTAGATTAGGGCTCTGTTTTGCTGTTATTGATTTTTGTTGTTGTTTGGTTTTGTTTCTGAGACAGTGTTATGTATGTAGTCCAGGCTAGCCTCAAGCTCTCTATACAAGACAAACTTTGACCTCCTATTCATGCTGTCGCTAGCTCCAAAGTGCTAACTCTAAGGTATACCACCATAGCTGGTGGGGTCTGTTAATCCAGACTGTCTTTGGAGGGAAGAGTTAGGGACCTTGGTCCACCTTCCAAAAAGCAATTGCTAAAGCTTTCACATCCACTGGTTCTCCTCTGCAGGAAAATATCCAAAAACAAATCAGCTTGGTTTAGCTCTACACGGTCACCTCAGTAGCAGCAAAGAAGCTACAGGAGCAAATTTCAGGTTTGCCCACCATGTATTTGGCAACGTTTATCACTGTGATTGCAACTGTCTTCTATTCGTTCTTAATATCTAGGAGATCTAAGTCAAGGAAGCTGTTGAAAGGTGGTGTAGTTAATACTGGGCCGACGGAACCTGGCTTCTGTGACTTCTATCACTGCTTGCAGTTGGACCTTTGGGTGGTCCATGTGCTTTCTTTGGCTTACTCATAGCCCTGACTGCTTCTGTTTCAGTAACCCAAGGCACTTCTGTCATATGTTGACTTCAGCAGGCCAGTTGGAACAAAGCCAAGCAGAAAAATACGGACACTGTTTGAAGAAGGAAATACTAATGATTCTAGGACAGTTGTTCTCACCCGTCCTAATGCTTTGACCCTTTAATATACACAGTTCCGGCCAGGCAGTGGTGGTGCACGCCTTTAATCCCAGCACTTGGGAGGCAGAGGCAGGCAGATCTCTGAGTTTGAGGCCAATCTGGTCTACAGAGTGAGTTCCAGGACAGCCAGAGCTACACAGAGAAAGCCTGTCTCGAAAAAACAAAACAAAACAAAAAATCAAAACAAAACAGAAAAACAAAACTATATATATATGTATATATATATATATATAATATACATACATACATACACATATATACATACATATACACACATACATATACATATATTTATATATATGTATGTGTGTATATACATATATGTATATGTATAGTTCCTCATGCTTTGCTGCTGTAATGATCATAATGTAAATATCCGGTGTGTAGATGGGACAAACAAGCATAGCGTTACTTACTTTTTAATGTCACTGCATTCTCTTTGCCTAAGCTTGGGACCTCTGTGTTTTTCTGAGAACATACTCCGTTCAGCACCTTGCCCCCTCCACCCCTGTACCACCTCAGGAGGAAAGAGAGCTTTGCGTTCTTTGGCAACTCAGATCAACAGTTGTTCCAGGCCTCCTCGCTTATCCAGCATGCCTGCTCCTTCCTCTTCTCAGCTCTGCCCACTTTGTGCCATTCCTCCATGTAAATAATCAAAACCCAGTGGCGTGGACAGATGAGATGGAACAAGAAAAATACTCAAGTCAAGTCGCCCTTGCTTTAAATGGCCATGTGACAGTCTAGAAGCGCTCTGGAGCCCGCACTCGGTCACGTCCTCATCACAAGCGCTACATCAAATTTCAGAAAGGGAAAAGAACAGCCTAATTGCCAGCTGATGAGCTGATCGATATTCTCAATTTACCTCTTTAGCTACCAAGTCCAAATTGAAAAACGAGGACTGTGAGAATCTCCAAAGACTGCAGCCATGGCACGTCCCTGCCCCCTGGGGAGCAGCTGCTTCCCGCCAAGCAGCACCTCCAGCCTCCCACAGGTCCCTGCCTGAGGGAGCGGGTGCTCTTGCTGGGTGGCCACTCTGGACTTGTGGGAACTTGTAGAACTTGTATTCGGCCGGGCTAGAACGTGACTCTATAGTCTCTGTATTAGCAGAGCCTGCTTTTGTCTCTAGAAAACTATCATACAACAGTGTAACTACCCTGCCAGGATTTGGGAGAGCCTATATTTGGATGGATGGATGGATGGATGGATGGATGGATGGATGGATGGATGGATGGGAATTCAGCATAAAGATGGGTTAAACAGCACGAATTATATGAGTGTTCTGTATGAAGCCTGTGAAGTATCCTCTCAACCTCAGGATGTAGGCTCTAGCATCATCACCCACTTTAAAGATCATTAGGGTTAATCCAGAGGGTGTGTATGGACCTTGGGGTGAAGACTTGAGCCCAGCTGTGATTTCCTTTAGCCTTTAGGGGACCTTGGTTGGCCACAAGACCCTTCTCTAGACTTCAGGTTCTCTATGTTGTAGTCTGTGGTCCAACCTGCCATCAGAGGCCGTGTGGATGTCTGTGCTGCCACCAGAGACCATGTTGATGTCAGTGGACTGTGTTGCCCGCTGGAGGCTTTGTGGATGTCCTTGGTCCATGCTACTGTGTCCTTCTGAATTATTAGATTGCTATGCATCAGACCTTGTACACAGACAACTCTAGGTGAAATGGAGTTTGAAGAGAAAATCCCAGTCCTCATGGACTTTGCAATCTCCTAAAGCAGAGAGGCCACAATAAATAAGCATGTATCATGCTTTCAGATCAGGACATACCGAAGAGCTAAAGCAAAGGAAGGGTAGATTTGACTAGAACATTTCAGGAAACTCTGGTTTGGTTTTGGGAAAGGGTATCATGACAGGGCTCTCTAGCAATACGCTTTGGCCAGAGATGTGAAGTGAGAGAGAGAGAGAGAGAGAGAGAGAGAGAGAGAGAGAGAGAGAGAGCTGTCATCATATGGAAGTGTCTAGTAATGGGGATCTCAAAAAAAAATAAACAGAAGCAGTGATCCCAATGGGTGGAGCAATGAGTCTAAGGAGCACAGAAAGCTCTCTCTCTCTCTCTCTCTCTCTCTCTCTCTCTCTCTCTCCCTCTGTGTGTGTGTTTGTATATGTTTGTGTGTTTATGTGCATGTGTGTGTTTATATGTTTGTGTGTGTGTGTGTGTGCACATGCGTGTTTGAGCCTTCTGGAGGAGGGATTGGGCCCTTCCTCCACGACTGATTGGTCACACTGTGTGAATGATAAGCAAGGACTTATCATGCTGAAGATCACAAAACAAGATCACAGCCAGGCCGGTGCGGCCACACACTCCAATATGCAGGTGTGGAGTAATGGTACAAACATCTCAGTACTATGTGTCTCAATCGTATTTTGAGACAGTATACCATGTAACCTATGCTGGCCTCACCATGTAGCACGGGATGATCTTGAATTCCTGATCTTCCTGCCTTCCCCCACACTCCCAAGTGCTGACAGTATAGCTTATATGTCAAATTTTGTAAATCAAGAGAATGACATAATTAGTATAATTTCCTTTTCTTCCTTCCCTCCCTCCCTCATTCATTCACTCCCTTTTTAAAAGTCTCACGGTGTAGTCTGAATGAACCTCAAACTTAACAACCCTCCTACCTCTGTCTCTAAATGCTGGGATCACAAGCCTGCCCAGTGCCAACATAGTTTTGAGCAATTCCAAAGATCAAAATGAAATTCCTTAATGTGAGTGACCTGGTCCCAGTACTGGACTTGTGCTTTCTGTCTCCATTGATGAGGGGCATCCGGCACAGTAAGGAACCTATGACATGCACACATGCTCCCCTTGTCTTAGGGTTTCTACTGCTGCAAGAAAAACACCATGACAATGGCAACTCTTCTAAAGGGAAACATTTAAATGGGGATGGCTTACAGTTTTAGAGGCTCAGTCCATTAGCATTATGGTAAAAGACATGGCAGTGTGCAGCAGACACGGTGCTGGAGGAGCCAAGAGTTCTACATCTTGATCCCAAGGCAGCCAGGAGGAGACTGTCACACTGGGTGTAGCTTTAGCTTAGGAGACCTCAAAGCCCACCCCCACAGAGACACACCTACTGCCACAAGGCCACACCTCCTAATAGTGCCACTCCCTATGGTCCAGGCATTCAAATACCCAAGTCTATGGACGATAAAACTGTTTAAGCCACCACACCCCTCACTCATTGGTCCAAGTTCCACCCATATCCCACGAACAACTGTCCTTTATGCCTGTGGATCTGCAGGTGGACAGACATGGGAGAGGCCCAGGACACAGAAATAAGACTACAGAGCAAAGAATTCTGAACAAGTTGTGGCCAGGAAAGTCTGAACAAAGCCATCTGCAGCCTGAGTCTTGGGCAGGGTTGCTTCCTTACACAGGGATGAGGGCAATACAGCAAGAACATATATCTTGGAGGGTAGATACTTAAAAGAGTAACTCAGCAACCAGGAAATGTGGGCTGTGACCAAGTCCTTCCAGATAAGAGTGGAAAATGTTGAGAGATGCTATGGGGCTTTGTAACATGGGACAGTTAAGGGGGACCTTCTTTGCTCCTTCACATCTCTATCTAGTGACCTCTGTCAAGTCTTCATTTTTTGTCTCAACAAAGGGAAAACCCAGGGAAGATTTGATCTTGATTCAGCCTGAACATCTAAGCAGCAGCAATGGGGCACTAACAGGTACTGAAGAGAAAAGACCAGAAAAAGATGGTGATTCAGAGACCACCAGTCCCCAGCCTCTGCACGCACACACTCCTGAAGACTAGCTCTCGAGTGCTGATGTGGGAGGTTCTGAGTAGGAAAGGCAGGAGCTGGACGTCTGTTCCCCTTCTATCACTGACAGAAGACTCTGCTGTGACTCTCTTAGAGCATAGCTGTTGGGGACAAGGCAAGCTTTTCGACCTCCCTGGCACCTACATAATTATTGTACCAAGTTCTGGTTAATGACTCTGAGCTGAAATGATGTGCACACTTTCCAGTTCTTGTTTTATTTGTTTGTTTGCTTATTTACTTTTGAGGCAGGATCTCATATAGCCCTCAATGTCTTCAAATTCACTGTGAGGCTGAGGCTGTCATTAAACTCCTCATCCTCTGCCTTAGCCTCCTGCCTTGGTTGTGCCTTTGAAGGAAATAGAGGTTCTATACTCTATCCCCACCACCACCACCACTTTTCTGCTACTAGAATTCGACATGGTGGCCAGCCCTCCTAGATAGCATGTACCTAGCTTGGGGGCAACCCAGAAGACACAAGATAGAAAGTCCTTGATATTACAGACCTATCACAAAGGTCTTGTATTTTTTCTTTTTTTTCAATGTATTTACTTTCATTTCATGTGCATTGGTGTTTTGCCTGCATGTATCTATGTGAGGATGTTGGATCCTCTGGAGCTGGAGCAACAGACAGTTGTGAACTGCCATGTGGGTTCTGAGAATTGAACCTGAGTTCTCTAGAAGAACAGCCAGTGCTCCTAACCACTGAGCCACCTCTCCAGCCCCTAGTCCTGTATTTCTTAAGTTTGTATGATTAAATGAGATGGAAAAGTCACTTTCTCATCTGCTTTTGTTGTCTGTCTCTTTGGTTTCCCTTACATGCTCATCCAACACACATCATCAAGGTTTTACCACTTCTTGGAGGAGATGAATCCCACAGGCTTGCTTTCCATCTCAGAAGGACTGCCCTTTCTTTGTTGGTCTTTAGTGAAGAGTCAAAGTTGTCTCCTAATCCATACTTACTCTCTTGGCACCTTATATAGATTTTACTTGTTTTACTCAGACCAGCTATCTCTGATGAAGTCCTCTGTACACTAGCTCAATCTCTCAGAGAATGCATTTGCTAAAATTCAACAGCTTTGCTATTATTACTGGATTTTGTTATATAGTATCATGGAATTTTTTTGTTTGTTTGTTTGGGAATGTGGCCCTTAAGCTACAAATGTTTATTGAATCAACTTGAAATTAACTTGAAGAGTTTCCTCCTCCTCTTCTTCCTCCTCCTCCTCTTCCCCCTCTCCCTCCTCTTTCTCCTCTTCCTCCTCCTCCTCTTCTTCCTTTTCTCCTGTTTCCCATCTTCTTTTGTTTAAGGAACATCATGAACTAAATTCAGGACCCAGGTTGACATACAGCCCTGGAGAAAGTTAGACTTTGAGATAATTCTTTTATTTTTCTGCTTGCTTGTTTGTTTTGCTACATGGTTTTAGCCTGTAGTCCAAGTTGGACTTGAATTAATGCCAATCCTCCTGTTTCAGCCTCCTAAATGCTAAGATGAGCCGTCATGCCTGGCAGAAAGAATTTCCTTATAGGGCTGGTAACCTCTTATATATCATTCTTGTCTCTGTTATGATATCACTTCCAGGATCCTAGACTATGCTTTCTCTGAGCTACTACTGTCTTAGGCACATCATAGTCACATTTACCTCTCCATTGTCTGGTTTTGTCAGCTATATGAGTATGACCACATGATCATAGGATCATATCTACAGGCTTAAGCCCCGTGCTTGGCTCATAGCCAGTGCACAATACAAATTTAATAAGTGGATGGATGCATGGATGGATGGATGCATGGATGCATGGATGGATGGATGGATTCATGGATGGATGTGTGGATGGATGCATGGATGGATGGATGGATGGATGGATACATGGATGGATGGATGGATGGATGGATGGATGGATGGATGGTTGGATGCATGGATGGATGCATGGATGGATGCATGCATGGGTGGATGGATGGATGGATGGATGGATGGATGGATGGATGGATGGATACATGGATGGATGGATGGATGGATGGATGGATACATGGATGGATGCATGGATGGATGGATGGATGGATGGATGGATAGATACATGGATGGATGCATGCATGGATGCACGGATGGATGGATGCATGCATGCATGCATGGATGCATGGATGGATGCATGCATGCATGCATGGATGAGCCCCTGCATTAGTTACTTTTCATAGCTTTGACCAAATTATACTGTCTGAACAACTTAAGAGAGGAACTTATTTTGGTTCCTGGGTTCTGAGGGTTTAGTCTATGATTGTTTGGTCCCATGTGCTTGGACAATATCATAATGGCAGAAGTGTATAGCTGAGAGGGGGTTCTTACCTCATATAGATAGAGGGGAGGGAGGAAAGGAATGAGAGAGCGAGGAGGAGGGAAGAGAGAGGGAGAGAGAGAGAGATGAATAGCCCTAAGGACTCAATAGTCTACTTTCTCCATCTAGGTCTTCTAGAGTTCCCAGAACATCCCAATATAGTTCTACAGCTAGGTATCCATCATATGAACCTGCAGATATAAATTATATCCAAATTATAATATAGCCAGTGGATGAATAGACTGGCAAAGCATCGTATTGTTGATCCCAGACCCTTACCTTTACAGTCTACATTTGAAAGGGAACCTTAGGCTTCCTAAGAGATGCTACAGATCCAAACTGCTGCATGCTTTTGCTTAAGAAGCCAGCATGTCTCTCGTGGTCGGCCCTCTCATGCTAGACAAACGTCTCAGTGTGATGGCGAGTACGCCAAAGAACAACTTAAAAGGAGAGAGGACTGTATTTTAGCTCCTGGTCTCAAAGGTTCCCACCCATAGACAGTTTGTCCTTCACTTCACTGTAGGTCTGGCATGGGAGAGGAATGTCGAGGAGACCACACACACACACACACACACACACACACACACACACATACACACACGCTGGGGGGGGGGGGCAGAGAGAAGGCCCGACCTCAAAGGTCACCTCCTTCCTCCCAGCTTTTCATCTGGGCCTCTAGCATCTCTAAGTGCTGGTCACATTCAGGGCAGGTCACTGCCCTGCCAGACACACAGAGAACTGCGCATCACTACTCTATGCTGTTCTCAGTCCTATCAAAGTGACAGTTAAATGCAACCATCACCTTTCCTGACTAGCCTACTTCCACTCTGCTTGATCGGCCCACCGCCTCTGCTGCCGCCACCACCACCACCACCACCACATACACACACCAATCTTTCAGTGTAAAAAGTGAGGAAGAGTCAGGAAGGACAAATCATCAGTGAGGCTCCTATTCAGCATGGGAGTTTTGTCTGCCCCAGAGCAGGAGAGCACACACCATCGTATGGTTTAACTAGTTCATGTAAAGACAACAGTCCTCCAGTTTCCTTTGAGTTAATTAAGATCGTGTGGCCTAATTCTGACCCATGTCTTGTGAGAGGAAAAAAATAATAATTTTAAGCCATTTCCTCAAAAGAAAGGACCAAGTATCGCTTTTCAGCAACTTTCCCAGCTACCACCTTAGTCCACAGGGCAAGCATCACAGAAGGCAGAGCATCAGTAAATTGACAACGTCCCTCTTACATAGTTTTGGACTTCTGTTTGCTTGGACCACTATGTGAGAGAAATAACATTTCATCTGCCCTAAGCCACTCCACTTTGGGATCTCCATTACAGCAGCTTAACTGTGCCCCACCTAACACAGAGCCCTCTCCCTCCTGCATCTGGTTCTCAGGGAGGGAGACATGTGAAAGAAAAATGTCTATGAAAAGTCAACATCGTTCCGAATGGGTGGCTTGGGGGACCTCTCAAAAATGAAGGGGTTGGTGAATAAATCCACATGCTAAAGCATCCAGGGGTGAGGGGTTGGGGTGGGGAGAACTATCCCTGAGCAGAAATGGCTGTTTCCATATGTTAGCAACTCGAGAAGGCAGGAGAGATGGAGAAGGCCCCCCCTGCTTCTGGCTTTCAGGCTCTAGTGTGAAAAATGCCTTTGGGGAGTGAATGAGAGAATTAGTGTAAGCTGTGGATTTGGGGCTTTAGTGGGCTTAAGGCAGACTTTAATCACCCTCAATCCCTGTGGCCCCAGGGTGGGAATGTTAATCGAATTCACTTGCACTGGTACCCAGGGTAAGGGCTGTTTATTCATGAGCCACCATTGTGTAAGGGGCCATGCCAGCTGCCTGGGACCTATTTCTAGGGGGCAGAAGCTGTCCACCCACAAAGCAGGCTTCCTGACAATACTCTGGAATGCAGAAAATCCTAATAGAGGTTTGGATTTAAAGCCATATTTGTTGAGGGTGGAAGAGTCTTTAAGATGGTGGTGCTTTGGGGAAGACCTCTTTCCAGCTTGTCATTACCAGATATGGCAAAGAACTTATCTCGGTGACACGTCTCACCTTGTGGCCCTTTATAAAATGAGAACATTCTATAAAAGATATTCCATTAACTAGTAGCACTGAAGAGAGCTACTATCTTCCCGGGACACCAGATATCTGGGTAGAAACACATTACTGATAAAGTAAAAGAATACCCTGAAGCAAATGGAGGGGCCCGGGGTGCAGCTCGAGAAGAGTCTATGCTGAGGGGAAAAGGGACCCTGGTTTGTAAAGAGGCATGTGTTGAAGGCTTGGTCTATACACTAAGGAAACCTGAAAGGTGGCAAAACTCTCAGGAGCCAGAGCCTAACTGAAGAAAACCAGGTCTCTTTGGTAGCAGGGCAGTGGTGGCCTTGCTGGGGTTACTGGGATCCAGGGCCTTCTCCCTGCTAGCTTCTTGGCCACCATGAGGAGAATAGTCTCAGTCTGCCATGCACTCTCCTGGGTCATGGCTGCTTCTAAGGGAGTAACTATCTGACAAACAGAATCCACCATAGTGGAAAACTCTATGTAGGCCATGCCCATTTGAAAGCCTGACCGGAAGTAACATCTGTCCATCTCTCTAGCACAGGGCCTAGCACATAGTAGGGCGAATAAGAAAAGGTGTCAGCTGCTGAGAGTCACGGTGTATGGATACTGGTCCTTTCCTTGTCCAACACTGCAACTCCAGAGAAGGCTAATAATCCAATTAGTAACAAATACTGAGGTCCAGCTGCCTGTGGTAGCCCACGACTTTAAAACAAGCACGCAGGAGGCAGAGGCAGGTGGATCTCTGTGAACTGGAGGCCAGCCTGGTGTACACAGGGAGTTCCAGGTCAACAAGGGCTACAAAGTGAGACCCTGTCTCAAAAAAACCAAATAAAAATAAAAGGAAAGCAAACAAACAAACAAACAAATGAGGTCTCACCATACCCAGGCATCTGGGAGTGTGCATATATACCTTGACTAAGAAACGAATTCAGGGCCCTTGAGCTATGGACCAGAAAGATCAGAAGAACCCAGGTGAGAAAGTTTTGAGTTAAAATAGAGTTGTGACTTTCTCTAGACTTCAATCAAGTTTGGAAAATGCCACGGGGAGAGTAAGTTCCAAGGCCTTCCAGGCCAGGCTGAGGCTCTGAGCTTGGGTGTGGCACCTGCCTTCCCAATGGCGCTCTGAGGGGACTCTGGTGGTGTCGCCCCCCACCCTTACCCTGGGAGGCGGCTCCAAGTGCTCGCAGAAGTCGGATCTGACCCTGCCTCACACAGGCGCCGAGCAGAGGCCCCTCGCTGCCATCCGCTCACCCAGCCTGCTGTCCTCCATGTAGTCTGGGAAAAGGAGACCGGAGCAGGCGCACGTGGGCGCGGGGACGTGGCTGCAGCCTGGCTCTCCGCAGGCCGCCAAGGACCCGGCTGGGCTACAGAGCCGCGGCCACGGGAGGAGACAGTGCGGCGGGCGCAGCGCCCCCTGGAGGCCGGGTGGGGTGGGGCGGGGTGGCAGAGCCCAGTGGCCGCTTTGCAGGGCGGGCCGGGCCTGCTGGGGACTTGGGCTATTTTGTGACTGCACCATCCACCCAAGCCTCATTACCACCTCTTAATGAGACCCCTTTACTCCGTGACGTGCAACCGCTCCATCTCATTAAGGAAATCGCTCTTCAATGCTGATTATTTTATTTGCAGCCATAATTATATTTCTTTCGGCTAAATCACGGTTTAATCGAGCCCACATGGAGGGCAGCAGCACTAATTACGGCGGGGGATGCGGCGGCGGCGGCGGGCGCGGGCCAGTCGGGGCGGCGGGGGTGCCGGGCGGCGGGCGCGGCCGCGGGGCGGCGGGCGGGGAGGGGCGCCGGCGGGGGGCGGGGGCCCGGGCTCAAACACAACAACTTATTACTTCTAATTCCCCAACTGTCACCAAATCACCTGCACGAAACAAGAATCTAATTTGTTAAGCTGGCATGTCTGCAGATGGAAGATCGATCTTCACTGTAGATTTCTCTAATTGAGTGAATATAGACGCCCGGAATTAGCTGCACTCGGGCTGCTGGGAGGGGACGAGGGACAGGGAAAGGGGGCCGGCAGGGGAAAGTGGCGGGGTGTGTGTGGGTGAGTAGTGGAGAAGAGAGGGAAGGAAAAGAGAAAAGAGAGGCGGGAGACACGGGGTCAAAGAGGAGGGAGAATAGAAAGGATGAAAAGCGGGCAGGACGGAAAAAGAGGAAAGGGAGCGAAGGAAGGGGGGGGGAGAGCAAGAATGGAGGGAAAGCGGAAGAAAGAGAAAAATCGTACTTGCAGAAGGCTAATTACCTATAGATTCCTGCCCCGGCCCCATCTCACCCAGCCAAGGGTAAAGTGACTGGCAAAGCCAAGACCCTCGTCATTCTGAACCGGACCAACTCCTTGGGAAAAGAGAGAGATTGTGATGGAGAAGCCAGGGCTAGGGGAAGGGGGTGGCAAGAACGCTGGCTTCTGGAAGAAATGGCTTACAGAATTACATTTGTTTTTCTTGTGATTTTATTAAAAGTCACTCCTCATCTCCAGAATGCGTGAAAATATCTACTTTACACTCAGATACACCGCATTAACTTGTTGGAGGCAAATTTGTTTGTTTGTCTATTTTATTTATTTGCTACATAAGATTGATGCCGTCTTATTAGCGCTATATCTAGTTATAGAAAGAGTAAGGATGAGACTTTTTTTCTTCTTACTCCAATTACTAGCCTTGTCACCTAACTGAATAACGGATACATGATTATTTATCCT
>LR749636.1:565430-688968 GCA_902729485.2 Mus minutoides
ACCCAATCACAAAAGAACTCACATAACATGTACTCACTGATATGTGGATACTAGCCCAGAAGCCTAGACTACCCAAGATACAACTTACTAAACACATGAATCTCAAGAAGAATGAAGTTCAAAATGTGGTCTCTCTGCCCCTTCCTAGAATTAAGAACAAAGCACACACTGAAGGAGTTACAGAGATCATGTGTGAAGCCGAATCAAAAGGATGGACCAACCAGTGATGGCGGCTGCCAGGGATCCTTCCCATAAGCAGCCACCAAAATAAACACTATAGCATATGCCAGCAAGATAATGCTGAAAGGGACCTGATATAGCTGTCTCATGGGAGGCCATACCAGTGCCTGGGAAACACGGAAGTGGTTGCTCACAGTCAGCTATTAGTTGGAACACAGGACTCCCAAGGAAGGAGCTAGAGAAAGTACCCAAGGAGTGGAAGGGGTCTACAACCCTCTAAGTGGAAGAATAACATAACTAACTAGTTCCCCCCTGCGCTCATGTCTCTAGCTGCATATAGGGAAGAAGATGGCCTAGTTAGCCATCATTGGGAGGAGAGGCCCCTTGGTCATACAGACTCTATATCCCCCAGTACCGGGGAACGCCAGGGCCATTACGTGGGAGGGGGTGGGTAGGGGAGCAGGGCGGGGATGCGGGAGGGTAAGGGAAAATTTCTGGATAACATGTGAAATATAAATGAAGAAAATATCTAATAAAGAGAAAAAAAAAAAGAGTTAGGTCTTGCTGGTGGAAGTCTAAACTTGCACAGTCACTATGGGAATCAGTGTGGAGGTTCCTCAAAAGGCTAAAAATAGACATTCTGGAAGAGGTCCAAATATGACTCCTGGGCAAATACCCAAAAGAGTCTACTTTTTACTACAGAGATATTTGCTCATCCACGGTCATCATTGTTCTATTCATAATACCCCAAAATTTGAAATTCTAAATGCCTACCTGATGACAAATGGATAATAAAAGTGTGGCATGTTTACATTAGAGAATAGTATTCAGATGTTAACAAAAGTGGAACTTGCAGGCAAATAGATGAAACTAGAAGCATCACACCCAGAAAGACAAGCACTCCGTATTTCCTCTTACATGTGGGAGCTGGCTTTCAGGCCTTATATGTGTATTTAGGGGTTAAGAGAAAAGCAATCGTCAACGTCACCCAACTGGGAACTATAATAGTGACCCTTCCTGGCAGGATAGACCCGCCGGTACAATAGTGGTGCAGGCTGTGGGAATAACCAACCACTTTTTTATTGCTCTATCCATAAGGTGGGATGCGTATGTGACACTGTTAATGAGGCTGAGAATCCTGGACTAGATAGGTCACATGCTCTGAGGCGAAGCCTACTACTATTATCCTGCTAAAGGAACATAGTAATAAAATAATTCCTGAGGACATATTATGATATCCACAGATCAGCGCACCATCCAGCCTCTATCTAGCCTCTTCCTGCAGTAGACAGTAATTAACATAGAGATTCACAACTGCACCGTGTACAGAGAGTGGGAGCCTTTGTAGTACTCAGCTAAATCTCTCTCTCTCTTTCTCTCTCTCTCTCTCACACACACACACAGACACACAGACATATACACACACACACTCACTCAAGACTCTGAGGTCTCTACTGAAAAGGAGGCAGAGAAATCTGAAGAGTCAGAGGTGGTAGATAACTTTAAGAATGCCTTTCAGACATAACAGGAAGATGGAATTCTCATAGGAACTCAGAGCCTGCGACAACTTGTACAATACGCACACAAGCTCAAGCCAGACAAAATGTCAGCACAGGGCAGGGGGAGCGGGGTGTGTCTGTCCCTTTCCTAGGAAGGTATTCACAACTGATAGCTGCCAGAAAAGGAAAAATTAGTTCCTCCAGTGCATTGAGAATGAGAATATCAGTCACACTCTCAGGCAAGCCGTGGTTTGAAATAGTTGGCCGACACAAATTGGACTCCATGTTCTGTTGTTTTGTCTGTGAGAGAGAAAGAACATGAAGTTGGATGACTGGGGAAGTGGGAGAGATTATAGGAGGAGTTGGGGAAGAGGAAAGAATATGAGCAAAGTATATTGGATGAAGTATTTTAGAGAATACATTAAAAAAAATTAGTCGTAGCCTTGGCATCAGGAGTGGAAGTGAATGGTAGAATATGCACTTAGCATGCAGGTGGCACCAGTTTCCCGAACCCACAGATTATATTTGAGTTTTATCATCCCTAAGAAATCAGAGGGGCTGATGATTCAAATAAGAGGTAAGGACACGGTTTCCTGACTGTCTTCATCAGGGCAGGAGGTCTAAGGGAAGGGCTCGCAGCAATGATTCTCACTGTGTCGTCATGGTGGACTGACCAGTGAACTTGGGCTGAACTTGACCCCAGACAGCCCAAAGTCTCCCAGGTTCCATTCTGAATTCCTGGCAGGAGCTGCTGGAGTCAGCAGACATTTTTTGAATTGTAAGTGGGCTGCAATTAGTCAGAACTTTGTTTCTAAAGCTGACTGAATTTCAGAGCCAGTGCACTAGTGGGACTCCAAGGGGGAAAAAAATCCTAAATCTAGATGGGGGAGGAGCAGGGAGATGATAGTGACAGGACCTCTAGATTGTCACAAACCTCTTCTGGGTTTTCTTAGAGGTCTGTTAATGATGTCACTTCAGCTGCAAATGGGGGCTGCAGGATCAATCTGGTTGGGTGCTAATGCCCCAGGTGCTCTGCTCAGCCAGCCATGAGACCTCTGCTGTCTCATCTCACTAGTTAGAACCGCAGCAGAGATTCAGAGGTGGCTCAAAAGATGCTCATTATAGCACAGGCTGGTGCTGTGACCAGTTTTTTTCTTTCTTTTTTTAAATCTTCAAAAGCGTTATCCTTGGACTACATCCTTTGATGTCTTGTCGAACCGCCAGAATGAATTTTTGGCAAATCTAAGGACCCTCTACCCATTTCTGTTCCTTTTACCTACCCTGCCTGACTCTTAAGTACCATAGTCTTAATCCCTTACCCTTGTTCCAAGAGGATGACCTAGTGGCAGTATCTACAGATTTATGTGTGTGAAGTCTCGACAGAATGTCTTCTAAGAGCATCTTTGGGTTGAGGGGAGCAGCAGTGCTGGGAATCAAATCCGGGACTTGTGTGTACTAGGCACATGCTGTATCTCTGAGTGACACTCCCTGGTCCTAAACTTTAAGCTTTAGTTTAAATCATAGCAAAGGTGCTTCGCTGTATAAGTGATGTTAGGTGAGGAGAGCAAGGGAACCTCCCAGGTTACCCTCGGAGGTGTGTAGGGCCACCCCAAAATCAGCACTTGTCACAACAGCACTGAAATCTGCATAAGACTAGCTGCAGAGGGTCACAATTAGGCAAAAGTCTGACACCCACACTCACACCCACACAGAGTGCACACATGTATGCCCCTCGGGCAGGAGGAAGCTGGGTGGTTCCCATTATGAATGTATAATGGCCAAATTCTGACACTAAAGCTGAACCTTAAGCCCCACTTACAGTGTTCTTTAAACTAAGCTCTGTCCTGTGAGCCCACTTCCCAGAGCTGGTAAACAGTTAAGTGGTTCATGGATCAGCCACAGAACAGAAAACTAGTAGGATGTTCTGAGTCTCTAACAATCAGTCTTACAACAACAACAACAACAACAACAACAACAACAACAACAACGTCTTGTCAAATTGCTATTTGTCTAATGTATTTACTAAGATTGAGTTCTTGGAGCCTGGAGAGATGGCTCAGCAGTTAAGAACACTGACTGCTCTTCCAGAGGTCCCGAGTTCAATTCCCAGCAACCACATGGTGGCTCACAACCATCTGTAATGGGATCTGATATCCTCTTCTGGTGTGTCTGAAGACAGTGACAGTGTACTCACATACACTAAAATAAATAGATAGAGAGAAAGAAGGGAGAGGGAGGGGGAGGGGGGGAGGGGGGGATAGGGATTGAGTTCTTTTTTTTTCCCAGCTTTTACTAGATATTTTCTTCATTTACATTTCAAGTGTTATCCAGAAAGTTCCCTATACCCTCCCCCCTCCCGGCCCTGCTCCCCTACCCACCCACTCCCATTAGCAAAAACTCTTCTCAACAATAAAAGAACCTCTGGTGGAATCACCATGCCTGACCTCAAGCTGTACTACAGAGCAATCGTAATAAAAACTGCATGGTACTGGTACAGCAACAGACAGGTAGATCAATGGAATAGGATCGAAGACCCAGAAATGAATCCACACACCTATGGTCACCTGATCTTTGAGAAGGGAGCTAAAACTATCCAGTAGAAAAAAGACAGCCTTTTTAACAAATGGTGCTGGCACAACTGGCAGCTATCATGTAGAAGACTGGGAATTGATCCATTCTTATCTCCTTGTACTAAGGTCAAGTCTAAATGGTTGAAGGACCTCCACATAAAACCAGAGACAGTGAAACTTATAGAGGAGAAAGTGGGGGAAAGTCTCGAAGATATGGGCACTGGGGAAAAATTCCTGAATAGGACAGCAATGGGATTGAGTTCTTGGAACTCCACCCTAGGACACAGCCAGACTGTGATATCTGAAATCTACCTTCACTCTTTCCTTCCCAAGGAAGAAAGCCGTGGCGTGCAGTACATCAGCAGCGTGGGTGGAGTTGTGGTAGGCGTTGGAGGAGTGGTAGTTGGCTTCAATCACTTGCAGCCAGGCCCGAAGAGTGGTTTCAGTACAATTTAAAAATTCACATACTCCAAACCGAGAGAAGACCTTTAAGCCCAGGTATACAAGTGGCCTGAAAACGGGAAACAAACACGGGTTCAATCACTGGCCCAGAACGTGCTTTCTTTAATGGCAGTAGAGAACAGAGGGACTTTTATGTGTGCAATCATTCAACATGCTTGCAGTCCAGAAACACTGGTACTGCTTAACCAGCCCCCCTTTGCAACTAGGTGCCTGGGGTGGGTCAGGTTGTTTTCAGATCATCTGTTAAGTCAGAAGAAAGCCTCAGTTGGCCTCCATCCACCTCTGCTTCCACACACGTTCTGGACATCCTTTGTGCCTATAAGAAGAGCCCAAGGGCAAAATGAATGGTGTGGGTCATCCCAGCAAAGTCACCTCACTTAGAGTGAAGTTACTTTATAGAGGAATCATTTATACGCCACAGACCATCATGCCAGGAAGAGGTAAGTCTTCTCCTAAGACAAAAGGAACTCCTTGCCCTGCAGACAGAGTGGACTCAAAGAAAATCTACAGTGCTATCAAATCCCATGTCTGTATGGGGCTGGGAAGGCGGGAGGGGAGGAGAGGAGGGACACAGAGAAAATGAATTTTTGTTGCCCAGGCTAGTCTTGACTCCCTGAGCTCAAACCTCAGCCTCCCAAGTTACTGAAATGCACCCCCGAACCTGACTGCCAATCCATTTTTATAAGGTAGAAAGGATGAGAAGACAGAATTCCTGGCTCATGGGCACAAAGGAAGGAGACGTGAGGAAGTGTGTGTTGACCCTGGACCATACCCACAGAGATATATCCTCTCCATACAAGAGTACATTCAGGACATGGAATTCCATCCGAGTTCCTAGTGAGGCCTTGAGCATAGCCTAGCTCTCAGCCAGAGATGCCACATACCTTTTATGTGTGACGGCTTCCAATTCAAAGATGTTGAAGTCCCAGCTTTCCTCATTATCAAGGAGCTGGGCGATACTTGGGGGGACATCGTTGATGGTGATGGGCATGGCGAGGTGACTGTGACTGTGGTGCACATCTGGGGGTAGAGGAGGCAAGTTAGGTACCAGTTCTCCAGTGTCTTAAGCATGTTGTTATCTTTAGGGTTGCCACGAGAAACAAAATCCTCAACTCCCATTGGTAGGGAGATTTTTAACACTGGGGCTCTTCTTGTATCTTGAAATCTCAAGACCACAAACAAACAAAAAATAACTCTAAGGCCTATTTAAACATATGGAGAATGGAAACCCATATCTAGCATGGCTCTGAGAAATGACTTTAGTCAAGGGTCTAGCTTTAAATGTATACTTTTGAGAGGAATAAAGTCCCGATACCAGCTGGAGGTACCACCAAGACCCTTGTGGAATATTCACCATCTGGGTGTGGCACAGGTTGAAGAGGGGTTATTGGTAACAAATGACACAGGAACACTTACTCTTTGTAAACACATACTCGTTCCCTGACAGTCTCCTCAAGCCATCCTGGAAGAAAGACATACTATTAGCCGCATGATTTATACCCATTGACATTCTCTTATCCTCTCTCCTCAGCCACAGGCTGATCCCTGACTAACCTGAGCTGGCTGCAACTCTAGGTCAAGACAAAGTTCCAAGTGAAATTGTAGCAGCAGCAGCTAAAAGATGGGGGATGCTCTTCCTTCCACAGTGCTAGTCTGGGGTGGGGGTGGGGGAGTCACCAGTGCTGCAGGCCTCACACCTGAGCAGTGAGCTGGCTGGTACTTACAGCCACTCTCTCTCCTGCCATCCTGAAGCCACATAGATGCAGTCACAGGGATGGTCTGTGTGATTTTGATGTCGTCCAAAGGCTCTCAGTACCGAGACATTTTATGTTCTCAGATGTGCCCTGTGAAATGTCTTAGAGCCATATTTGGGGAGGAAAACCTTCCTAACTGTGTTTTCTGCTGCGAAGCATGAGCTTCGCTGCTAAGCTTTGAGAGGAGCCTTTCTGGAGCTGAGGTTTTGAAAGTGTGATGGGTGATCCTGACTGTCAACATGCGTGGATAGGAGAGCTATGGGACCTATCAGGAAAACACAGTGTGCAAGCGTCTTTGAGGCCTTCCTAGAGCTAAGTAGATCAGGGGGCTCTGACCTAACCGGGGGCTCAGTGCATTGACAGATGCAAAATTTTGAATGTAAACTATAAAAACTGCTGTGAGGTAGCAGAATTGTGCAGGGAGGCTGGCTGCAGGCAGAAGGAAGGCCCCTGGGTGTGTCCTTAAGGACTCTATCTTGCTCTGGCCTCTGCCTGTCACTGCTCACCCTGCTCCCTGCACACCACAGACTCACTTGTGAAACTGCAGGCAGAAACACTTCCTTTTAAATTGCTTTTGTCCTGGTCACGACAAGGCCATGACCATGAGAGCAAAAGTGACAGAAATTTCAGTGCCCTGCCATTTGCTAGCTTGTGAGCTTGAACTGGATGCTCTCAGATCGGATCAGATCGGTTTCCTTGCCTCTGTGTCTCTGCCTGAGTCCCTCATTATTTAACTTTTTGTGTAAAAGTCACTTAGAATTGCCTATCCCCAGAAAAGAAGTGCTAAAGTTTAAAGTATTAATTAATGAAGGACACCTTGGATCTTTATGCAAAGATCTTAATCTTCAGAAACAGATGATCTGGTAAGTGACCTCAGCCACAGCTATCACACCTCTGCAGCAGATGGACATTTCTTGTTTTAATTCACTTCCCAAGCCACGCCCAAATGAGGTGGGGTCCCACTCGGGTGTCTCCCAGCCTCTCTGGATCCTGAAGCACAAGATGATATATTGGGGATGGGGTGGGGTGGGGTGGGGAAGGTGGAGGTGATGGCTTGTTTTGGGACTCAGAGTCCCCTGGTTGTGACCTTGAAGGGACTGCCCCTTATGGTCCCTCCAGAAACAGAGGCTAATTCTGTATTGGAATGGGCTAGCTAGTGCCAGCTTGTGGGCCCAAAGCGCTGGTAAGAATGGACTGCACAGCCAGTCAGCCCAGCTTTTGGAGGCTGGCTAGAAAAAGACATCTGCAGAGACCAGGATACCACAGGGCCATGTTTTATTACAGAATCCTCCCAGCTCAGCCTCTAAGGAGACACATGATGGAAAGCTGGACTTGGCTGCTTCACTTGCTGATGGTGACATTCAAAGTCTAAAGAGCACAGCACAGTAGGGTGGCCTCAGGTCCGTAACCTAGTATGCCTCCAATCACTGCCAGGCGCAGTCCTTGCTTTGAGCCCAAATGGCTCTATTCTGCTTTGTATGATTAGACATAGAACCTGCCTGTGAACTTCTCTGTCAGTAGGAGTTTGGGAACAGATATCATCTAGGGCCACACCCTTTCATTACAGTCATTCCTCGGAGTCCTCATGGGGGTTTAGCTACGGAACCATCCTGTCCTAGTAAACCCAAGGGAGCTTAAATGTCTTCTGCAAGATGGCACCATAATTGCATATAGTAAATGTATACCCTTCTGTGTATCATTCTGGGACTGTTTATAGTATCCAACAGTGCAAATGCATAATGTTCCATACAAATGTACCTCCTTCCTCCTTCCATCTCTTCCCTTTTTCTTTCTCCTTCTCTCTCTTCCTATCTCCCTCCCTCTTCATCTCTCCCTCCTGTCTCTCTCTTCCTTCCTTCCTTTTTTCCCTTCCTTCCTTCTTCCTTCCTTCCTTCCTTCCTTCCTTCCTTCCTTCCTTCCTTCCTTTTTTCCTTCCTTCCTTCCTTCCTCCCTCCCTCCCTTCCTTCCTTCCTTCCTTCCTTCCTTCCTTCCTTCCTTCCTTCCTTCCTTCCTTCCTTCCTCTTTCCCTCCCTTCCACAGAGTTTTACTGTGCAGCTCAGGCTGGCTTCAAACCCACAGTTCTTCTGCCTCAACTTCCTAGGTGCTGAGATCATAAGTGCATGTGTATGTCATGCCTAGTATAAGTGTACCCTCTTTGCCCCTTCTCTCAAGTTTGTTCTCTCTCTCTCTCTCTCTCTCTCTCTCTCTCTCTCTCTCTCTCTCTCTCTCTCCCTCCCTCTCCCTCACGCCCTCTCTTTCTGCTGGTTGAGTTAATAAGAAACAGAACCCACATATTAGGAGGGCTAACTGAATGGGCCCAGTGATTCCCAAGGAAATGTAGCTACAACCTTCAACCCCACCCTCTAATTCACAAAGAGAAGAACCAGAAGCAGGAGCCAATTCAGCCCCTCTCTGGATGTTTAGCCCTCCATCACCGGGCAGTTTCCTACTATAATAGGACTTCTCAAGTCTCTTTCCATGGTTAGTCAGGCAGTGGAAAGATAAGCATCTTAGATATGATCATAAAGAGATCAGCACAGCTGCCCCCAGCCACTCACTCAAGCTGATGCCCATTTATCCCTCACGTGCTCCTGCTGCCCAAGGCCAGGGTGCACTGTGAAAATGTTTAACCAACACCCGGAATCCCCGGGTTGTCTTATCACTTACAGTCATCAGGCCCCCAACAAGATCACTGGTGTGGGGATCTTCATCTTTGGTTCCCAGCTGAGGGGAATACAGTTCTGTGGTCCGTAAAATTTCTAGGACTCTGTCCAAGGCCTCTGCTACTGTAACTGGGCTGTTCTCCTGAGCTGCATTGATTATATTTATAACCTAAGGAAGCAATGAAGAGAAAGAATGAACTCGAGGACATTAAGATACTACTTACCTTTCGGTGGTCAGACATATTCAGAAGAGTCCAGTGACCACACACCACTCAGAGAAGAGAACCTCTCTCTGAAGCATGCCCACGTAGTCCCACGAAATCCCGTCTGAGGACTCTGATTCCCAGGACCCCTTGCTAACAGCCTGCCCTATCTCTCTTTCATGGGTTGGAGTTCCTCGGAGACAGATTTGGGACCCTCTCACTGTATGGTTGTTCTAGAAATGACTCTCATTTCCATGGCTCCAAACACACACAATCCATAATGAGATTTCCAAGTTTACCTTCCAGATCCCTGACTTGGAGACTTTCCAAAGCCTTCCTGACTCGACTACTACAATATTCTATGTGCCTAGAATCGACCTCCGGCCTTAGTCCCCTTCTCACAAAGCAAGCAAACAGTAACAACACCAAAGATGAGCTTTTCTCCCCGGGGCTGAGGACAGGGGCTCTTCTACTCAAAGCCTGTTCTGCTTGCCAGCCCTGCACTCAGCAAGTCTAAATGATTCTTCTCCCAGATACTTTCCAATCATTTCTTTCTCTTCACCTCTATCATAGCTCCCTTGATGCTAGTCAAACTGCTACTACCATTTTCTGCCTGGAACTCCAGAAAAGCCCCCAAATGGCCTCTTCTCTTACACTCATGCCACCTCCTACCTATAGCATGGTGACTGAACTCTTTACAGGGACATCTAGACTTGACCAGGTCATGTCTACCTAACCTCCTACAAAGGTTTTTTTTTTTTTTTTTTCTACACATAAGACACAAATCACCTTATTTCTGGTCCAAGTGGCCAGAATGAACTGAGCCAACATAGCCCTGCCATAATCATCCCACCCCTGTGGGCCACACCCCAGCTTCCCCCGGCTTTTCTCTCAGTTTGGTGGAACCGCTCTAGACTGGTCTTTGCTGCTCCTGTCCTGGATGTCTCCCTCTGAACAATGTGATTTTCGGCTTAAGCTTGGCTTCAAACATGCCTTCCTCTATAGAGAAAGGTTTCCTGACCACCCTCTCACCCAGCCTGCTTCTATCCCTCCTCTTATTCTCTCCCAGAGCTTTTACATGGCTGCCTCCACGGCACTGATTGCATGGTGCAACTGCATGTTTGTTTATTATGTGTCTGCTTATATTTTGTATTCCCCACGCAGTCTTGTCTCTGTTGTATGTAGACTACAGCTCTAGGTCAGTCTGACACTGGCCACACAGTGGAGGTCACAGCTGTCACTCACCTTTGTGATGGGGGCCTCAATGGTCATGGAGTGGATCCTGGCCATGGAGGGGTAGCGGCGATTCTGTAGGCTTGGCGCTAGAGAGAAGGCAGGACAGTCTTATCTGGTGCTGGTGGTCCAGTTTAGGTTAAATACAGCTGAGAAGTCCCCTCATAGATGAGACCTTGTTCTTCTAGGGCCTCCTTCCCCACAACTCAGTCAGTCTGACCATCTCATGTCTCTGCAGGGCTAACCTCTCGGTCCCGGCAAGCATGAGAGGTGCTCTGTTGGCAGAGGGCTTGGCAGGCCCCACTCCACAGGGGCACTCAGTGAGGACTGGTAGATCCTGATGCGTCATCCTGCATCCCAGTGACGTCACAGGACTCCCTGCCCCATCCCATGGGTCACTGAAGCCCTTTCAGGTAGCCCTGCTCTTTCCTCCCAGAGCCACAGAATACATGAATGGGTACCTGCCCCATGACAGGACAGGAGACTAAGTGTCTCAGTATGAACTAGTGAGCTGGGTCAGCCTTGTTCCTTCTTCAGTCATGATGCTCAGGACTGGAGAATTCCAGCTTTAACTGGGACAAACTCATTTTAAAGTTCCTCCTCCTCCTCCTCTTCTTCTTCTTCCTCCTCCTCCTCCTCCTTCTTCTTCTTTTGAGTAGGTGACTCTTAGATATGGTTTAAGATTCAAAGGGTAGAAGCTTTCCTTTAAATGTTGATGTTGTCATCATCAACATTTTTGACCTTCCCTGTGGGGCACTCTAGAGGTCAGGCCTGTTTCAGAGATGGGAGGACTGTGCCCAGTCACCCTCAGGAGGGTTCTAAAACTGGAGCTTCAGTCTTTGCCTGCCTCTGCTCTGCTCCTCAATTCCCACCTTGCCTGTGTGGGACCACAGAGCTGCTCAGGGACCTAGCATCCTCTCCACCGTGTCCTCAGTCTATCTCATGACCCTTGCTCCCTGTCCCTTACACACTACGTGCCAGGCTGTCCTGTTTTGTCTCTGGGCTCTGTGCTCTTATCTGTTTAAGCCACTTCTCTGCTTCTCAGTCCTTCTGATGTGATTGAAAGGACTGGAAAGCCAGTCATGCCCTCCACTCTACCTTTCCATTTCTCCCTCTAGGTCACGCTCCTCCCACAGGCACTGACTGTCCCCTCAGCTGCCCTTCCACTGGCCAAATTACACAAAGAAATGTGGGTCGGAGTGTGGGACCTGTTTGCCTTAACTGTGTGAGATCCTGGGCTTAATCCTCAGCACCACAGGAAAACCGGAAAACACACACACACACACACACACACACACACACACACACACACAGACACATACACAGACAGACATACACACAGAGACAGACAGATAGATAGACACACACAAAGACACACAGACACATACAAACATAGACACACACACACAGACACATACTCACACACAGACACACACTCACAGGCAAAGACACACACACAGACACACACTCATACACAGACACATACAGACACACATACACAAAGACACACATACAGACATACACACAAAGACACACAGACACATACAGACACACACACACACAGACAGACAGGCACACACACACAGACACACACAGAGAGACAGAGAGAGACACACACAGTAGGGGGGCAGGGAGGGGAAAAGAAAGACAGACTGACTCTGAGACTAAGAGACATAACTAACCCCAAATAAATGAGTGAAATTTATCAGCCTTCTCTCTGCTCTCCAGTTCGAATCCCTGCAGCCCTCTTTTACCCCATTCTCTTTCCTTCTTGGTTCATGGGATACTCTCACATTTTCTCTCTTCTCCAACATTCCTCTGTTTCTCACAAGAGTGCACCTGCAGATTTGGACTCAGACCCTCTGGTATTTTTCTGCACACAGGCAAGCACTCACATCTGTATGGCCCTTGGTCACGTTTCTCTGCAGTCACAGAAGCCCCAGGCCCAGCCCCTGCTCAGCCCCTGCCACAGCCCCTGCCCTAGCCTCTGCCCTGGCCTTGTCTTGCACTGCAGCTCCCCAGATACCCCCTTCTCCTCGGAACCAAATGAGGCGCACCTGCAGACGCTGCCCTCTCTTTGTCTCCTACTCCCCTGACTCAGGAGCGACGTCCCACCGCCCCCACACCCGCTTGGTTACTTAGGCTTGATTCATTAAACTCACAAAGCATCTTGTGAGATTGTGACTCATGGTTTCTGGCCTTTCATTAAGGAAAAAGCCAATGGATGTACAATGAGACTGGGAAGCCAGGACGCTGCCTGGCCCTTGTCACCTGCACCCAAGGATGACCGTGCCTGGCTACAGAAAATGCATTGCTTGGGTAGTGATGTTGTCTGACACAGGCTGGGCCATGAAAGAAGCAGCCTGTGGACCCCTGAGGGAGAAGAAAAATACCACAGAAGGCTGAGAGAATTTATTTCCTTAAATCCTAAAATGTTTTCAGTTTATTGGAAGAAAAGTCTATTCCAGCTGAAACCTTGGAGTTCCTACCCAGATGAAATGTTTGCGCACGCCCCTCTGTCATTTTCTATGCGTTGAAAAGGTCAAAGAAACCTGAGAAACTTCTTACCATCACTGCCTCGAGAAGATATTGATTTCACATCAATGGACTCTTTCCTCCTGCTCTTGTGTCTGAACGAATGAGGCTCTGGGGAGTTCAAAGGAGAAACAGGAGGAGATTGGGTTTCTGCGTACTGTGGTGTGAGCTCACACCTTTCCCCGTATTTTCCAAAGAAAACGAGAATACTTTTTAAGCTCTAGAAAGTAAATCCAAGAATCAAGAAACCACTTTCTCTGCAAATCAACAGAAAATGATCAGTCATTCTAGTAGGAAAACAGTCTTTTTCTTCTGGGACTTTGTCACATTGTGGAAGCAGTGTTTATTGTGGGTTAGTTTCATAACTAAAATGTCATCCTGAAAATAAAACTTAAAGGAATGTTTGGGGGTTCATCTTGACTAAAGGACTACACTCACCTGGGTAGGGAAGCTCTGGAGACAGAAAATCCTAGTGAAATTCACAGATATTTGCATTGAGAAGCTAGTTTGGACCAGTTTGGGGCACTCCCGGAAAGTCAGATGTCTACAGGAGCATCTGGCTTCTCTGACAGTGGGTTTCATCAAGTCACCATGTCCTACAGGTCACGGGAAGGGAAACTCAACACTGAAATGCTGTGTGGGGCTGATGCCAAAAAATCACACATCACCAGTGAGCACCACAGTGTAAAAAAAAAAAAAGTCAAGGTAACTGTGTTGGCCTCAGAAAGGTGCACTGTGAGCGCATTTGCTTCCTGTGAGTAACTCCTGAATGACAAAAACAGTGTAACCATAAGCTAGAAGCACCCTAAGGCAACCCAAGTCCCAGCAGGAGGGGTGGCGCCTCTCTCGGGTGCCACTGCCGGGTGCCACTGCAGTTACATTGTCAGATCCAAGCAGAAGAACCATGATGCACAGTGCTGCCATAGGAATTACCAGGGGCACAAAACAAACAAACAAACAAACAAACAACCGGTGAGATCGCCTATATGAAAGAAACCACTGTAGAGCCAAATTGTGCAGGTTCTGGCTTAATGTGTCATCTAGTAGCTGTATAACCCTGGAGATGTCCTTAACTTCTCTGTGTACCAATATCTATAAAGTGAAGATAATTAAAGTGAAGTTTCTCAGAGTCTGTTAGGACCTGTGTTAATCCTGGAGTGGCCCTCAGTGTGCCTGCCACACAGTAAGCCTATAGTTTTTACCTGTTTAGTTACATCTGTTCATTAGCACAGCACACACAAGAAAGATTCATTACAGATTATTCAAAGCCAGATGCTATTATTCTCTCTGATTTCATCGTATAGAATTATGAGCATCCATAGCAACTGAACTGGTTATAAGTTTGGAGAAGTTAGTCTTAAATGAGAGAATTCATCATTCATTCTTAACAGAAGCCCATAGAATGAATTAAAAATCTCAATCATTAGGGGCTGGAGAGATGGCTCAGCAGTTACACGAGCACTGACTGCTCTTCCAGAGGTCCTGAGTTCAATTCCCAGCAAGCACATGGTGGCTCACAACCACCTGTAATGGGATCAGATGCCCTCTTCTGGTATGTCTGAAGAGAGTGACAGTGTACTCACATACATAAAATAAATAAATATTTTTTAAAAGGGGGGAGGGGTGGAATAGAGGATTTGTGGAGGGGAAACTGGGAAAGTGGATAACATTTGAAATGCAAATAAATAAAATAGCCAATAAAAAAGTTTCAGTCATAGAAAAGAACTTAGTGACAAAAGGGACCCTACCTCACATAAAAATAGTTACTTACTGAGAACTTGCTCTGCGTCAGACACTGTGCTAGGTACTTTAAGTAAAACAATCATTTCATTTAATATGTACATCATTTCTGAAAGCTGCATAGTTCTATTCCCATGGTACCAATGGGAATAATAATGTACAGAGCTGGAAAGACCAGGTAGGTAGGCCAAGGCCAAAGGGTGATAAACAGTGGACCCCGTGTATCCCAGGAGGGAGGCTGTGAGCTGATGGAGGGTCTGGGAGCATTAGCTGTATCTCCATGTGTAAAATCACGCTGGGCACTGTAGGGACATGGGGATGCTTACTGCAGTTCTTTGGTAGAGCCTTCTAAATGTGATATAAATTTGCTGAAACACTCGAGGAAGGGTGCCTGTGTGTGCATCACCATTGCGCCACTTAAGGCTGTTCTGGCTTAGGAAGTACTAGGAAGAAGGAAGAGGATAGCCTGCGGCTCAGAGCGACTCCTTCAGCAGGCGTAACAACAGGACAGGGGTAGCTCATTCACTTTACAAATAAAATTCTGAAAGAAAGAACAAATGTATTCTTCAAGTATTGTCTATTTAATCATTCTGGAATCAAGGAGGATGATTGTGCAACTGACCAGGGTCTGACCAGGTGCCCATGCAGAAGCTGATGGTCGGCAGCCATCCTTATAGGAGAAAGCATCCCAAGGCTTTAGGAATACATTCCCTGTCCCCTGTCTCCAGCGGTCGGATAGTCCCAGGCTTTCTACAAGTAGATGTTACCGGGTCTCCCTTTCACGTTGTAGATAAGGAAACCAAAGATCTGAGTGTTGTTCGGGGTCTAAGGCAGGAATAGGAGCTGAGATGGGTTGATGTCCAGCCTATTTCCATTTATAAAGCCAGTCACCATGTACGACTCAGAGAGGGAACAGACATAGGTGACCCATGGCTGTGTTCTCAGCTGTGCCCTAGGTGGCCTTGCCCTAGACTCCACTCTGTGCTGCACTCATCTGCTCTACATGGTCTCTAGCCAAGAAAAGAAAACCAAGAAGAGGAGGAATGTAGGAGGGAGGAAAGGCTGCCACAAACCTAGAGACAAGATTTGTAAAGGATACCTGTTGCTCCTCTGCTCTCCAGCCCTCCAATGCCAGCACTTAGATTTTAGCCATCCCCAGTCTAGGGTGACAACTGTCATCTTGAACCCCAGGTCCTTCCCCCCGCCCCCCAGAGAGATGATACACTGGGTCGACAAGGCACCCCTCAGCAGAGAGTAAAAGCCAAAGCTCTCACCTGTCTGAGAGTTGTCCCCGGAGTCACGATGAATCCGGTGAATCTAGAGTCGTTGCCAAGTTTGGTAAAAAGAGAAAGAAATGTATGTCATTTGTCTCCTTCAGTGACTTAGCTAAAAAAAACAAAAAACAAAAAAAAAGAGCCCTGGTAGCCTCCAGAAAGCAAGGTGTTGCACAGATTGCGTGAAAAGATGAGACACACACACACACACACACACACACACACACACACATCGAGTGTAAGACCACAAATGCTCTAAAGCCTTCAGACACTTGGTCAGGAGCCCAAGAGCAGAAAGTGCCTGAGGGAGGGGCTCTCCAGGCAGATTAACCCTCCAGCCTCTTCTTGACAGTCTGTAGAAATGCAGAAAGACAAAGGCCAGAACTCAAGTCAAACTTTAATAAGCCAACATGTAACCTGCTCGTTTCAGGCAAGGTTTTATTTGTTTTTTCTGAAAGCCTGAGTTAAATCTAAAATTTCTGTTTTTGGAACCGTTCCTTAAAGGTTTTTCAAACACTCCTCCATGGCCGACAGAGTCAACTGTTTCCTCACGAGGCCTGAACTTCAAATGCGGTTTAGCACCTAGTTCTTTCTCATTATCGGGTTTGCTTCATGCTAATGATTTGGTGCAGATGTTCAATAGACATCAGTCAAAGGACAAAAAGAAGTCATCAACACTAGAAAGAATATACGAGTTTTCTGTGGACTCTGCATTTCTTGCATGTACAATTGACTAAGGCACTGCTGGTGGGCACATGGCACAGCTTTCCGACTGAATTCTAGGGAAGCACATACTTTGTCATATGTGTGCTTTAGCAAGACCAGGAGTCACCATCCTCAGACCTATCACTTTCTCTAGAGCACAGTGGTTTTCTTCTTGAAAAGCTTTAAATACTAGGTGTTCTGGTGTAGGAAGGCCTGGGGACAATGGCTGCTACCTCCAGATCCACAGGCTTTAAAAGTAGTAGTTTCTGCAGAGAATTCTACTGTCCTTGGCCTGTGAAACTGTCAGAGCTCAGAGATATGATTTCTTTTCCCAGCAAGTCCTTGAGGTTGGCAACTTGTGTGTGTGTGTGTGTGTGTGTGTGTGTGTGTGTGTGTGTGTGTGCGCGCACACGCGCGCACACACGGCACTGCAGTATAACTATAATTTCAAACCTTTAGTTAAAATATTATTTAGTTAAAATATTCTACAACATTTGCTGGGCTGTGATTACATGCTTCATGGACTGATGCCTGGTCATGCTCAGCTTACATGACACACCTTTCCTTTCTGAGAGGTTTTTGTTTTGCCATGGTCCTAGGGTTAAAGCCAGGTTCTTGGTCATGAAGGGCAAATTCTCTATCACAGGGTTATAGCTTCTGCTTCTAATTATGCTCAACTCTAAGAAGTACTACAAACTCTCCTCCCCTCCTCTCCCCTCCCCTTCCCTTACCCCCTCCCCTCCCCTCCTCTCTCTCTATCTCTCTCCTGTGTGTGTGTGTGTGTGTGTGTGTGTGTGTGTGTGTGTGTGAGAGAGAGAGAGAGAGAGAGAGAGAGAGAGAGAGAGAGAGAGAGATTGATATTTCAGGGTCGTTTGTTCCTTAGAGAATATTAATTTAAAACCTATCCTCGGTTTACTGCATTATGAAAGCCCTTAGGTTCACTGAGACCCCTGCTTCTAAAACTGTGGGTCACAATTGCATACGGGGCCATGGAACTGAATGTGAGAAGCATAAGATGTTTGACAGTTGTAAAAGGCTTCTGGATTCACAGTGACCAAAATTAATTTTGAAGTCAGCACATAATAAACCCAGGAGCTCCCAGCAGTGCTTGCCTGGTCTGCACCACACAGTTTCTCTGAAGCCTTGGTTCTGAATGCCAACGGGTACAGTTTTCCCTATGTGCGCTGCCACCCGTGTGCCTGCCGCACCTCAGCCTGGGTTCTGGGCCTGTGTATGGTATGGATTGCTGTCATTTTCTGTTCGGATGGAAACATTAATTATAGAAAAACTGATTTTCTATTTTCCTGCCATTGTTCCTCAGCATGTAAGTAACAATTAGTATCCCTTTGGCCTGAATTGTGTCTGAATGTTTGATTGTTGGAGTAAAACGTCATAGTTTTGTTGTCTTCCTAACAGAGTCGGCTTACAACAGGCTGGACAGGACTCTCCTCATTGGTTCCCAGTTCCAAATGCTGTCAGCTGTTAACAGGCAGAGTCTCTCAGACACCAGCTCAACAGACTCAAGTCTCAGCACATTTTTCATGAGTTCTGGGTGGGGCTAGAACAGGATTTCCGGTGACTTCTGAGATGACCCCAAGCATACTTCTGGCATTTTGTATTTTTGTAAGCTGGTATTTTCAACATTGATAATTATAAAATCGGCCAACCGGAGCGAGCAGGGCCGGAGCGAGCGGGGCTGGCCAGAGCGAGCAGGGCAAGACCAGAACGAGCAGGGTTGACTGGAACGAGGAAAAAAAAAGAGGGATAATTATAAAATCAAACTATCAGTCAACACTGGAAAACACTGAAAGTTATCTGTGTCCTGCAGTATCAAATGTTCAGCCAACGGTTAGCCCTTTTTTGTAAAAGCAAACATTGATCCACTTAGTATACAAATTTGCTGTCATCTTTAATACAGTTAAAAATATGCATATATCAAAGAATTGTTTTAAATTCGCTCTGTGATGAACTCTCAGTAAACGACTGACTTACACACCTATTTTTCTCTACCTATCGTGGGTAAAAAGTTTAAGTGGAAGGGTTTGTAACATTTTTAGACCCATCCTATGGGGGACAGAAATGCTAGACGTCATGAAGCTATATAAGTCGCAGTGATACTGAATTTAATAGTTTTTCACATTTTCAGGGATTCCATTAGCTTTATGAATCTCTATCAAGTCTTTCAATAAGTAACTTTCTACATTTGAAGACAGAACATCTCCCTTCCTCACCCACCAGTATGGCTAGGAAGAAACTGTCAAGGATAAATACTTGGAATACTCATATCTTGGAAGAAGAATAAAATTATACAATCCCGCTGAATGCCAAGTCTGGCACTTTCGTATCCATTTATATAAACATCTCTATGACAAAATACTACCTTGGTAAGAAAAGACATCTTATCACAAAAGTAACTCAGTCAAGGGTGTTCAAAGAAGCCCAGGGCCAAAACCAGCCTAGGGTTCCATTAACAGGAAAACAGACTGAAAACAAAAACAAACAAAAAAGCAAAAAACCAGGAAGGTGATGTTGGTACAAGTCTCAGGAAGCTTCTGGTGAGCAAAGGAAGCCAGATAACAGAGCACAGACTGAATGGGAGCCTATTAATAAACAATGTAGAATAAGGCCTTCTGGGAGCAGGGAGGGAAGGGGTGCAGGTAAGGACCCTCAATTAAGGAACTTTTAAGAGGATAACATTTGATTTTATTCTTTATTTTTGATAATATGGGAGTTAGAGATATGTTCTTCAAACTCAAGGGAAAATGTAAGATTATACATTTTCTACCTTAAAAAGTTATCAAATTCTAGTTAATATGCATGCTGATAGGATATGCAGTAAGCTCCATTGATGTGTGCCCAATACTTAATAGTTGGCAAGCATAAAAGATGAAAAGATGAGAGAGAGAGAGAGAGAGAGAGAGAGAGCATGAAGGATGGTTTCAGGACCTTAGATGGAATTATGATTGAGTCACATGCTAACTGTGGGACTGAGGTAGTGAGTGAGTGAATGAGTAGTCACTTACATGCCTTCCAATTGTTTCATTAAGATGCTTTTTAAAAATTTAAACTTTACCCTCCCCCCCCATATATATTTCTTTTCATAAGAAAGTATTGGGTGGTGCATGACTTTTATCCCAGCACTCAGTGGTGGGGGAAGCAGAGGCAGGTGGATCTCTCTGAGTTTGAGGCCAGTTTGGTCTACATAGTGAGTAGACAACCAGGGCTATGTTGCAAGACCTTGTCGCAAAGCAGCAACAATAAAATAATAAAATAAAATAAAATAAAATAAAATAAAATAAAATATACCCCCCCACACTTCCCATTGGCCTTAGGTCACTGCATGAATAATCAGTCAGTGAGACTCACCCCTGGGACCTGGCTCTGGCTAGCTCTCCATACTCTGCTAAGCACAGCCATGCTACCCTGAGCTCTCAGGTCTCTGCTGGGAAGTTCTCAATCTGCTCTCTTGGCCTTACCCTGTCCTGCAGGTCTTGTTCATGTGTGATTCCCATCGGGAATGTTTTAATACTTCCTTCTCACTTTAGTTCCTCATGGGGTCACGAGGCCAAGGCCTTCAGTCCTGCGCTCTCAGTGGATGTTTCTGAGTGACCTAATACAGCCTGTGCCCTTGCATCTGTGACTAATCTGTCCCTAGCTGTTGGATGGACGTTATCACTTTTAATGATTTGGCCATCACATTAGTCTTTGCTAATTATGTATAATACTTCTGTCACTAAAGTTACTAGTTCATAAAGTTTCACGGTAAAACACAGATAAAGCAATTTCTATAAAATGTCATTTTTAAAAGTGTGAAGCAAATACACAGAACAATATGCCCCTTTTTTACTAATAATGCCAAATTTGATAAAGGAGATAAATCAAGGCCATCAGATACCAGAGCACACCCTCAGCCCTGCCGGGGCTCCCTGAGCCTCTGAGAGCATCTCTGTGACACATTGTACCATGGCTCTCATCATATAATTAACAGCTTTAAAAAAAATAAACTAAAAGAGTGCTTACATCTATCCACACATCTTTAATAAAATGGGAAGTGACAGCAATTCTTCTCAGTTGCTGTCCTTCTTTGGTTCTTCCATCACTGGGATAAGACTTGTGGTGGAGACCATAGAGGCACACTGATTATTGGCTTATTCTCATGGTCCCCTCAGACTGCTTTCTTACAATCCAGGATTGCATGCCCAGAAATGGCTCCACCCACAATAGGCTGGGCATTCCCACATCAGTCATTAATCAAGAAAATGCCTTATAGACATAATACCTACCCCCCAACCCGGGCCTATTTCTAGAAATACCCAAACTGATAGAAGTCAGATTTGACCAGGGAAGACCCCCTGAAGATCCTGACTATAAATAGGGAGGAGAAAATAAGAAGATTCAAACAAACAGGTGATAGATTGCTGGGCCCTCTATTTGGGAGTCATTCTAAAACTGACTATGACATAAAAATGTCTCCAGCCAAAACTTCATGCATGGACAATAAATCTTGTTGGCTACAGAATGCTCATGACTTAGTTTACATGCTACCATTTCAGATGGCATGAATGGAGACTTACATTGCAGTTTGGCTATATAATCAAACTAGAATATAATATATATAATCAAACAGAAAGATAGATATCTTTCTTTCTCAGAGAATAGACAAATCATTCTTAATTAATCTATACACCTTGCACATTCTATACAAATGTTTTTATAAAACTATCTATTGCTTGTAAAGGATTATATGTTACAGAATGGAACACACACACACACACACACACACACACACACACACACACACTCCAGCCCTGAGAAGATCCACCTTCAGGGATGTTGAGATGCCTGCACTACCTCGAACTGCCTCAATGCTGTTCCCTCAAAAGACTTGCTTCCAGAACAACTCCAAAGAAAGTTGCTGATCTCAATTCGTCCAGCTTTACAGACTGATCCAGTCAGGACCTCACTTAACCCTGAACTTTCACAGCACCCAGAGGCTAGACAACAAATAGCAGCTAGCTTTCTTTTGATGTAACCATTTTTCCAGTTTCCTTGGATCCCCCAAAAGGAATTCTATGTCCAATATTATCAAGAGGCAATTATAAAAAGCCTGTCATCCTAGTCCCTTAAGATGGGGTGGATGGTTTGGTAATTATATGAATTATAGATATGTTGTCATTTAAGGGGATGGTTACAAATAGTCATGGTCTTGGATTGGGAAGAAATGAAATAGGGAGTTTAGACTCAGGGATTTCTATCCTTCTTTTCCTTTTCTATATCCTTCTTTCTTAGATAAAGCTAAGGGATTTGAGAAGAAAAATGGGGAATATAGAAATATCATAAAATAATAAGATAAAGGATAGATTACTAAATATACTCTTTAACTTTGAGCTATTGTTATTCTCAATACTGTTATTTTGTTACATTGGTACAAAAAGTTGGATACTGCTATAGGTTTAAGGTTTTCATTGGTAAATCTGGTAAATTTAAGGTTAATTTGTTACAATATAATGTATATATTTTCAATTCGTATATAGGTGTTGTACCTTGTGGCTCATTTGAAAATGCAAGGTTTCGTCCCAGCCCTTTTAGTAGCTGCTATTGCAAACTATTATAGATGGCTAAGAAATACAAGTTAATAAGACAGTCTAAGTCATGGTCATGTCAGATACTAGTCTAGATCATCAGAGAAATATGCATCCTGGATTGAACAGGTATCTGGAGACCAGCAATATTTGCTTGTTCAGATATGCTATGAATAGATAAATATCTTATGAATAGATGGTCCTCAGAGACTTACAGAATATAGAATTTAAAGATTTTTTTAATTATTAGTTTAAGGCTTTTTTTGACATTGAGACATGTCAGCTCCTAGCAGAACTCCATTCGACTTGGAAGAAGATGATGAAAACTGAAGAAGCTGTATTTGGAGATGGCTTCATTTGTGGCAAGCTAGTCACTGGGCAAAGAAAATGCCCTAACTTCATCTGCATACAGAATGCTCTCCAGAAAGGACAAACAACACAGGGGAGTCAACTGCCAAATCTGCCAAGACAAGGTAAACAAGTGCTTCATAATTCCTGCTTCTCAAAATGTCTGTCAGATACAGTGGGCCATAAGGCTGAAGATAGATGCTCTAACTTTATAGGGGTTATTGGGGACTGTCCAGGCAGTCACCTGTCTCAGTCATTTCTATAATTTTTGGAAGTTGTGTCCCTGTACTTCCTGCATACTCAGGTAATATTTATTCTTTCTCAGATCTCTGGTGGGGTTGAAGTCTAGATAGTCAGTGTCTCACAATTAAACATAAGTTATAAAAGATCTAGGAAAAAGTTTTAAAGTCTCAGGAGATGTTTTAAGGTTGGTAATTGTAAATTATGAAAGTTAGAGGATTAAAATGCTTGAATATAAAAAATATGGTTTGGATATAGAACTCTAAACTTACTAGGATAAGATAGAGAATATAATACTTTGTCCTGAGTTGCCAAATACAAACAGACTGGACTTTTTGAATGTAACTCTTACCTAATCCTTTTCATTATTTTTCATACTGTATGCTGTTTATTATTATTATTATAAGAGAAAGGGCCTTTTTATTTAGACAAAAAAGGGAAAATGTCAAGGTCTTGTCTATTGCTATATATTGTAATGCTAAAGTTTGTATCCCAAGGTCTAGTTTAGCATGTTACTCAAGAAGAGTGAATTCTCATGCATATCAGCTTTTGTTGCGTAATCCTTGTTCCTTAATTTAAAACTATTGGTTGAACAGCCCAACCTGTAGCTGGGCATAAGAGAGGTAGGCAAGGCTTCAGTTCCTAGGCTGGGTTTCTGAAACGGAGACTAAGAGAGAGAGAAGGAGGGGAAGGCTCATGCCATGGGGTATGTGGATCATGAGCGCATGGCCATGAGAGCTGGTCTGCTGGAGTAGGAGAGGCCTACATGGAACTTGGCAAATAATGTCTCAGGATTATTGACAGGGAGGTAGAAAAAACAGCACAGAGGATTGATATCTGTCCAGCTCAGATGCTTTAAAGCTTATTATAAAATATAAAGGTTTTGTGTCTTTTATTTGGGAACTACATGGTCTAAGGTGGGGAAGAAACTCCAAATAATATTTACTGCAACTTTAATTTGATGGGGCCACCAATCTGATGGGGGCACCAATCTGATGGGGGAGGCACCAATCTGATGGAGGAGACACCAATCTGATGGGGGAGGCACTAATCTGATGGGGGCACCAAGCTGATGGATGCAATGTTTCAGTTGAGGTTCTCTCTTCCCCGGTGGCCCTAGTTTTTGTCACATTGATGAAAAATAACCAGTACAGCCATTTAAAAGAATGCTTGCTTTGATGAAGAGACGTTTTGATCACCGTTTCAAACTCAGATTTATTTGTACTATCAATTTTTTTTCCTGTTTCATCTGCCCCACAAATATTACAAAAAGCAGTAAATAGATGGTTAGCATGAACAAAGATATTTTCTGTTTAAATAATGAGGTCAACTCACAGAGTGACATGCTAAATATTTTTTTTAAATACTCAATAGTCTTCATTTACTACAAACTGGGGACTTTCGTGGATGTGTCAGAACTCTGATTAACCAAGCTCCAGTGCTGAGTGCAGAGGTCCGACAGGAACCAGGTCTCTGGAGACCCTCTCTCTTTTGTGTACACAGAACGAAATGACAGTTGGTGGCATCATGTAGATATCTTTGATCATCTTTCTTCAGTGAAAATACCTCGTGATGGGCATTTTCTCAAAAAACAAAAGGCTCTGATGCGCAGATCAAAGGTCTTTTTGCAGTCTGCTGGAGTTTCAAAACCCACTTGCAGATTCACTTCTTAAAACCCACTCCAGTACAGCCTTGGACCCGACGCTGAACAAGACACCCAGTCAGCATCCAGGAGCCCAGCTCCTGTGACCACAGCTCATTCACTTTCATGTATTCTGAGCTGTATCTGGGCAATTGACAACGCCTGGGCAGAGTGTTTTGGATGCACTGATGCAGATCCTGGGGGGGGGGGGGGTGAGGGGGGGTGGGGGGGGGAGTGTTGGGGGAGGCAGGTCTCCTCCCTGTAGTATCAACTGTGAACCTAACAGGGAGTATGACAGCATCTCTTCATTTTTATCTGAACAACATTTAAAATGTTACTCATGTCAAAGTGGTGTGCAGTGGTCTGATATGGATGAAAAGACATGTGAATATTTAAGTTGACACAAGATTCAAACGATAAATCCCAAGCTGTCTTCCCAGGTAAATGCCAGCCCAGTACAGGGTTACTCTCCCCTGCTGTCCAGTATTTTCTTGGGAAAATTGAAGTATCATTTCCTTTGCAATGTCAAGCTACATATCCAGATACCATAAGTATCCTTCTGTCAAATGTCCCCGACCTGCCAGACTAGTAGCCATTGACTCTATAATCTGCATCGATTTGGAAGAGTCTTTACAGAGGTATGTTTTCATGGTTTGTCTCAGTGAAATCATTTTTAAAAAGTATTTATTTTAGGAGCTAGAAAGATGGCTCAACAGTTAAGAGCACTGACTGTTCTTCCAGAGGTCCTAAGTTCAATTCCCACCAACCACATAATGGCTCACAACCATTTGCAATTGGATCTGATGCCCTCTTCTGGTGTGTCTGAAGACGACAGTTGTGCTCACATATATAAAATAAATGAATCTTTAAAACCTTTTTTATTTTAAACGTATGTATGCAGATGGCTAGCTTATGCAAGTGCAGGTGTGCTTGGCATCCAAAAGAGGGTGTAGCCTCTTAGCACTGGCGTTGCATGAGTCAGCCACCTGATGTGGGCACTTAGGGACTGAACTCTGTCTTCTGGAAGAATAGTAAGTAGTTGTAACGGCTCAGCCATTTCTCCAGTCCCAATAATAATAATAATAATAATAATAATAATAATAATAATAATAATAATCTTCTTGTTTTTTTTTTAAATAAATTCTTTGCTCATACAAAATGTGTACTACACTGTCCCTACCCAAGAGCCCCTAAGTCAAATCTACTGGCTTAAAGGGCCCAAAGTGTTCAAGGCTTTATGAGCCTCATTTGAGGTGGAGCTACAGGCCCGGCTACCCTGTGTAACAGGGGACACGATCTTTGTTCAGGGCTTGGTCAGCATACCAGCAGCATTGTCATCTACCAACAGCCTCTCTCCAGCCTTACAGACTGGGACTTAATTCTCTCCAGGTGGTTCATTCCACATTAGCATTTGAGACACACTGGGAAAGTAGAAAAATAATAGGTTTTGGGTGTTTGTGTTTGCAGTTTGGGGACAGAGCCCAGGAACTTAAATATACTAGGCAAGAGCTCTCCCACTGAGCAGTCCCCTCAGCTGGAGCCTAACTTTGGCAACACTGTGTTTTGATCTCTCCCCTTGTAGCTGTACAACTGAGGGGCCAAGCAACTTCATACTGCCTCGGCTTCCCCATGGTGTAAGCAACAGCACCTACCCTACCAGTCAGTTATTCAGGGGATACAGTTTTTCAGGCTGCAGGATACATTGAGAGACACGGGGTTTTGTTATGCTAATTGCCACATAAAATGCTGGAGGAGTCGGTGTGGAGAATCCCTTCTAATTAAGGTACCAGTCTATCTTGACCAGATAGCTCCTCTGAGCTTGGAGCAAAATGGAGGCTTCCCTTTACCAGCAGGGCTTCCCCTTCTCTGATCTTGTTGAGGATCCCCACTCCCCAAACCCTCTGCCTGGGGAAGGTTATACCTAGCTGGCCTTGGCAGACCTACAAACTTCCTTTTCTCTCAACAAGTGCCTCTCCATACTAATGAGGCATTCATAGAACTTGAGACTTCACCAATGACTTTCATGTGTCCTGAAAAATGCTTCCTCACAATCCAAAGTCCATATACAGCCCGGGTCCACCTCAATGAAGTGTACACATACAAGCCCACCCTTAAAGGTATGCACACAGGCTAAGAGAACACTGAAGATCATCAGAGAAGACCTTAGTCTCAGTGCAGATCCCACCTGTTCCAGACCCTAGCTCATCCTACCAGCCCGACATGTAGCAAGCAGTCTCTGGACATCTTGAGAAGGAGAAACTGGAGAGTCCCACAGGATGCTGTCTGCAAGCAGGAGAGCAAAGGGCTCGACGGTATCCATGCAGGGTGTAAACCACTAAGAATCTGCCATACCACCTTCCAGGAGGATGAGGACGGACCTGCTGCTCAGGAGAATACCTTCTCTGCCTTCTAGTTCTACGGGGGCCTCAGTCCCTTGCCTGGTGCTCACCTATTGCAGTGTGGATCAATCCTTCTCTTGCAGTTTCCTGACTCAGATCCCATCTCTGTGGGAACTACCCTCCCAGACAGACAGATGTACCCAGAGGGAGCTAGCCAGGTATTCTTTAACTCAGACAATTGAGGCTGGCCTAAGTCAGGATGTGTGAAGTACCTGAAAGGTAAGCTCAGATGCAGAGGTCCTACTCCATCCTTTCTAACCCAGCGATGAAGCTGGAATTTCATTTCTGAAGAGTGCCAAGGTGAATCTCAGAGTGTGGATTCAGTCCCCTCAATCTGGCCCCTCGTCATCTGGCAGGATGATGTCAGCCTCTCTGGCTTTCTCTTTCATTGCCTGGATTCTGTTTCTGAGGAATCTGGATTCAGTGACAGTGTATTACCTATGACTTCATTTCCCCTGAAGCTCAGAGTTGAGCCCAGGTGGGGTGCTTTCCTGAGGGACATATACACAGCAGCACACTTGGGGTCTTCCCATTCCTGCTGCTGTTATTACCAGGTCCTTTCTTGGCTCAGAGACAAGAAGAAACTATTATAACAAACAGACTTAGTAAAAAGTTTCTTTCTGCCTAATGTTTTGTTCTTAAATAATGGTCAATGCCAAGTGAGACTTTTGGCAAAGTATAAGCTCACATGCCTGCTAGATTTGGTCAAGAGAATGGGGTGATTACAAGGATCTAATGCTCTCCCAGCCCTGATATAGGGGTCTCAACAGAAGACTCACCAAACTTCTTAATGACACTAGGGCTTCATCTCACTCTGATTAACACATGCTAGAAGTGAACCTGCAGACCAGTGCTTGATAAATCAGGTCTCTGGATAGCCAGTGAACAGGCAGAGTCAGTGCTCAGACGTGAGGAAGGAGAGCCCAATAGCATAAGACCATCTTGTTATTCTGTGACCTGAGGTTCTGAAAACATCCTTCATCAGAATTCCTGTTTACATCTTGTAAATAATCACTCCCAGAGTCAACAGGCATGTATAATTATCCACCACCTTCTAACTTAATTCAGAAAACCTTACTGGGCTCAAGAAGAAAAGATGGTTATGTCCTACTTACTGTCCACTAGGAGACCAAACCAGGTGTTGCCCCTATGAGTTCATTCATTCAGGAAGGGTTTGTTGAGCATATACTTGGTGCTAGGCATTGAGGGTAGCAGAAAACATGTGGCTCCCAAAGGACAAGAAACTAAGAGTGGAGTGGAAGGACCTCCAATCTTGATGTTCAGTAAAACCGAACCATACATTTAGCCATTTGCTCCTTGGAATGCTGCAGCCATTCCTCCTCAGTCAGAGGGCCTACCCTGTAAATGAAAAAATGCTTGGACATGCTAACAGCTCATCCAATGTACTTGTGAAATGTTCCACTAGAAATGAAGGCATGTGAGGTGTCAGACAGCACTCCCCAAAGGGAGAGGGGAACGTGACTGAAGCATCGTTTATAATTTCTAGACATCACATCCATCCCGTGTGACCTAGATCGCTTTCTACTCTCTGCAAACACAAGACATCACCAGGCATAAACAAAAATCTTGTTGGAATTTGGGGGATCAGGATGACAGGAGGGAGACAGGGACAAAAATGGAAGCCAGCTCTAAGAAGAGCTGCACGTTCCTATTTTTAAATCTGAACTTTTCAGGTTTACAGACACTGGTACTACTGTGCTGAAGATATGCCAGAGGATTCCATTCAGAATTCTTGCCCAAAAGCAGAAATGGCATACTTCATGTTATGGTACTTCGTGTTATGGTACCAGTTTGTCTGGGACCACTGGCCTGGGACACCTATCTACTCTGACGCTGCTTACTGGGGCTATGTGTACTGAGCCCTCATCACTAGAGGTCTCCATGAGACATGCCCATGGGACAAAACTACTCACATGACAAGGCAGTCCTGCACAAGGACTCTACACACAACAGTAAATACAAATCCAGGGGACTGTTCACCACCCTACAACAAAACTGCCAGCAGAGGGACCCAGTACCTAATCCTCACATACGTGGCAGTGTTTCTTGAAGGGTTGCTGGGAAGATTGGCTGTGTTCTTGGTAACAGCTTTAGTGTCTAAGATGTCATATTACTATGCAACTTCTCGAGAATTAGAGACTCCAGAGTGGAGAGAATATGTGTGAGAGTATATGGCATGTGAAGCCTCCGAGCAGCTAGTAATTCTACTGACTTGCCATGGAGGGAGAAGGCCAAGGCTGAATAAGGTTACGGCATTTGCTCACATGCACAAAACTAGCCAGAAAGTGGGAAGAACAGAGCAAATGTACAGAATGCCTCTTCCCCAATCTTCAGTGCTCAGAAATAGCACTTGATATTTTTTATGTTAATTTATGTAAATCATATATGTTTAAGGAAACAATAATGACATTGTCCGGTGAAGTTTAGTGTATATACACATACACATATGTGTGTGTGTGTGTGTGTGTGTGTGTGTGTGTGTAGGTATATGGGCAACAATGAGGTCTTATAACACAAAGGCTTTGTGTTCTACATGATTTGGTTAGATTATTAAGAACACTGTTAGATGTTAAAGCTGTATATGGTAATCTTAGGTAATTCTTAATAATTCTGAATTACTAAAAATAACAGCTATAACCAAAAATCCAAAAGACTAAAGAATGCCATTTTAAAAATTGTTCAAATAATGTAAAATAAAGTCTATATAAAGAAATAGAAAAGTGCAAACAAAAGAAGAATATACCAAAAAAATAGTGAAATGGCAGACTTGTTCCTGACTACACTGATAATTACATTAAATGTTAATGAGCCAAAGACTCCAGTTAAAATGCAGAGACTTATCAGAACTGATAAAACATCAGAATCCAGAATGCTTTAAAAGTATAGGGATGGGAAAGGTGATGTAAACAAATATGCTGAAGATTACTAGAGTGGCTGGTTTAATATTAAATAAAGTGGTTTATAAGATAGAGTATCACTAGATATTACGAATAACATTTACAATGATAAAATAATTAATTATTCAGAAATATATAACCATAATAAATGTGGTAATCATGAATGAAGCCCTTAGAGACAAAGCCTTGAAATACATCAAACAACAAGTACAGGAATTATATGAAGAAATAGACAATATCTTAACGTTACTCTTTTATCATTTGTTAGAATTAGAAAAGAATCAGCAAAAAAATAGGTGATATGAAGAATATGGTAATCACTTTGATCTAATTGAGATTGATAAAATATTCTACATAACAAAAGAACATAGACTTTTCAAATGAGTCTTTTCAAAATACTGACTAGAACAGACCTTTATTTGGCCCAAAGAAAAAGATTTCAATACATTTTAAGTGGACTAAAACAATACAAAGCATGTTCTCTGACAATAAATGGAAATAAATTAGAAATTGTCAAGAAAATAATATCTAGAAAACATTTCAAACCCCAATCAAAACTTCTAAATAGCTCATGGACCAAAGAAGAATTTAAAGGGAAATTGTAAAATATTTTGAACTGAAAGAGAACAAGAAATTGAGTCCCTTCATGACACTGAATACTTGTTTCTTTCCAATGTTGGAGAAGAGAAGAATGAGGGTGGGGTGGCCAGGACTCCTCCTAACTTCATGTGTGCTATTGTTCCTTTCCCGACCTACTCACTGTAATAAAACAGTACCACTGCCATGGGTTCTGATTCTTTTAAATGGACCATAAAACAAATGGGTAGCCTTGGAGGCTCACAAAAAAACCGTAGCTACATTTCTGGGATGTACACAAAGCAGCCATTTTAGAGAAAAGGCAAAACTCAAAAGAAATGGAGAATTATCAACCAGATCATAGACTGGAAGACTCAATACTCCTTAATATTATTTGTTTGTTTGTTTTTTTCTAACTGCTCTACAGCTTCACTACATGCTTGGGGGTGGAGGTAAGGTAAATATTATTAATATAATTCTAAAATTTATATAGAAATTCAAAGAACACAGGAAACCAAGCCAGTGGAAGAACTTATAATAGCTGACTTTGAGTCTTGTGGTAGTTAAGAAAGTATGCAATTGGTGCATGGATTCACAAATTGAGCAATACAGTGGTAGAGTCTAGAGGCAGAATGCATTATGCAATTAATTGCTAACGATGTCAAAGTAATTCAGTGAGAAAAAAACTTCCAATAAATGCTTGAGCTTCAATAATCAGATATCTTTATAGGCAGATATTAAGCTTATCTCATGTGACACCATGAAAGTTAATTATAGATGCAATGTATAATTAAATGTCAATGTAAACCACAGAAAGTGGTACTTGTCAAAAATTGACATAATAAAGTTAAAAACTGTTTATTGGGCTGGAGAGGTGGCTCAGCAGTTAAAAACACTGGTTGCCCTTCCAGAGGTCCTGAATTCAATTCCCAGCAATCACATGGTGGCTCACAACCAACAGTAATGGGATCCGATGCCCTCTTCTGGCAGGAAGGTGCTTGTCCAGCTAGAACACTCATACATTCAGTAAGTCTTTAGAAAAAAACTGTTCATCCGAAGATTGTTAAATGAATTAAAGAAAGAATAGAAGAAAACATAAACATATCTGGCAGTGGATTGATGTATAATGTAGTTCAACTCAATAATAAAGACAACCCAATAGAAATGCCAAAGGCCTTCAATTGACACTTTACAACACATGGAAAACTTCTCAGCTATTAGTCACCAATGTGTGCACATTATCAGGGACTCTACAGAGACAGACGTACATACTAAAACCTACACATCTCCTGAATGGCTCAAATCCCTTGCAGCCACACTGACCCTTGACAAGAGTGTGTATGGCTTCTCCTGCTCACTGTTTTGTGGATTGTCAAATGATAGAACTTCCTAGGGGAAAGAATTGGCAGTTGCTTACAAAGCAGACATACACCTAATCTGTGACTCAGTGAGTCTCCTACTGTTCCTAAAGGAAATGAAATTATTTACAACAGAGCATGTAGAAGAATGTTCATAGCAGGTTTATTCATAATAGCCCAAGAACAAATATAGTTCAGATGCCCACCAATAAGACAACAGATAAACTACCATGTATTCACCCCAAAGAATTCTATGCAGTGACTAAAAACTATGGAACCCATACACCAAAAAACATAGGTCTTAAAAACAAACCAAAAATGCTTTACATAATAGCATATATTACATGGCTCTGTTAAGATGAGATTCTTTGTTTTTTGTTTTTGTTTTTCGAGACAGGGTTTCTCTGTGTAGTCCTGGCTGTCCTGGAACTCACTCTGTAGACCAGGCTGGCCTCGAACTCAGAAATCCGACTGCCTCTGCCTCCCAAGTGCTGGGATTAAAGGCGTGCGCCACCACGCCCAGCTTAAGATGAAATTCTTAACAAAACTCATTTATGCTAGGGTGGACAGATGAGAGGCAGAGATCAATGGGGCGTTTTAGCCAGTGATGTGCTTTGTCTTGTGAGAGGGTGGGTCACTCAGGTGTACACATCGACAGGGGCTATGCAGAAGCACACTTACAATGTGGTGATTCCCTTATATGTTTGGGGCCCCCAAAGGACAGGCCTTCACTGTAAAGGGGATATTTCATAGGGGAAACTAAGTCATTCTCTCCAGCCATGTTCTAGTACTGGAACTGAACAAAACCCAAGACCCGGGCATGGAAGCAAGTATTCCTCTCATCTCATTTTGAATACATAGAGGGGAATCTGGGCCTGAGACTAACATGGACTGACCTGCTAGAGTGGAGGCTCTGGAGAGAGGGAGTAGGAAGCCATGTCACAGGAGGGCCAAGGGACCATGTGCTGAGCTCAAGACACCTGGACAGACCTCAGAGGCCACAGGGGCCATCTTAACCTTTAAAGAAACAAGTAAGTGGTCTAAGTGTCAAGTTAAAGAGGAAACACTGCATGGGAGAGGGGTACACCAGGAAAGAGGTGAACCTTCATTTTAGTTTGGTGGTTCTCAATATGTGGGCCAAGACCCCCCTTGGGGCCACTTATCAAAATATCTTGCATATCAGATATTTACATTACAATTCATAATAGTAGCAAAATTATAGTAATGAAGTAGCAATGAAATAATTTTATGGTTGGGGGGTCACCACAACATGGGGAACTTTATTAAAGTGTCACAGCATTAGGAAGGCTGAGAACCTCTGCTCTAGCTCAAGAGTTGTTGAGAAAATAGGGATTCTTTTGGCAGAGACATGTAGGTGCCAGAGTCCAAACAGGGAGTCACATTTCTGTCTGAAAATGCTGCTACTGAATGGAGTGTTAAAAGCCAAATTACCCAGGAACCGAAGTGACTTCCATACCTGAAATTCTGTCAGAAGCCATTTAGGAAAGACTGAGGAAAGCAAGTGGGTTTTTCTGGAGCTGGCCCACCATCTTGCATGGCCTGTGACGGGTAAGCTTTGAGGCAAGGCCCCAAGAGACTTCATCCCAGGATTGCTTCTTGTTACATAGTCTAATGATTCATGGGCACTAGCCCACCATATCGGGCAGATTTTCTGCACATCAACAAATATGTACTCTTTTATAGCAATGCTATGCAGACAAATTGATGATTTTATAATTCCTAATGATATTCGATAGAGTTCCTAAATTCATACTAGTAATTTTGAGCTCTCTAATGTACGAAAGCTGCAATTAGAGCGTTGTTAACCTTCATGTGTCACAAGCTAATTGCACTAGGATAGAAAGCAGACTTGGAACCAATTTATGATCAGAAAAAACATTCCTTCTGGGTTAGCTATGAGGCCACTATCTAGTATCTAAAGGTCATAAAGTGGGAATGGATAATTTATTGTAGGTGCAAGGACAAAAAAAATAAAATAATGACTAGTTTATCTGTATAAAACTTCAACGGTAATGAGACACAATGCAGATGGTTTGACTTTTGACAAAATGATGCTGACTTGTAACAAAAATTATTGCTTTAAACTTATAATGAACTTATGGATCTAGAAGATAGATAATGTTTGATCAGACACTAGTCTTAATGGAAACACATGTAAACATCTCTGCTGTAACTCCTTATTTAATTTATGACTTGAATTAAACCTGCTATGAACTTATGGAATGTAAAGATGCTTGGAAAAACCATGTGATCAAGGATCCCAAGAAAGCCTAAGAAGGAACACGGGAAGAGCCTTTTTCTCTCTCTCTCTCAGGAATACAGTTTTGAGCCTCTTTTTTTCATTCAGAGTGAGTGTGATTTTTATGCCAGCATAACTTTCTTTTCGTGGCTCAGAAGAAGTTAATGAACTTTGGGCCTCTTGCCAGATCAGCCTGGGGCCTGAGAGAAAAGAACAAAGGCAGAGTAATTAACTTCTTAATCCCTGCTGCTAAACAGCAGGTAAATATTACAGAAAATAAGCAATGTTTTGCCTCACAAAACTAAGTTTTACCCCTGAAAACCTCCTACACTTCCCACTGCTGCCTCTCCAGATAGAACCCGGCAGCGCTGGGCTGGTTCCCAGCAAAGTTCCCTACAAAGTCTACTCCAGTCTCACTAGCCCCAGCTGGTACACTGGAGCCAACAACCAAGGTAGCCAGTTCAGCAACAAGAATGATGCGTTGGCCGTTAAGGCCATGCAAAGCTGCCCACTCCCATGCCTCATCTGAACTCTGCTACTCAGGGCCCTTAGGAGCCCCAGGAAAACCAGAAGCTCTCCAGGCTGCTGAATGAATTTCCAGAGTCAGCCAGAAAGTGTGCTGTGGATTGAGCAGGATTTACAGGCTGCAGCTGTGTGCCTCTGCTCTCCAGTCTCCACCAGGAGGAATGCAGACATTCACCGAAACACTGGCTTGGGTTGGCCGCTGCAGCTCAGGCCTGCCCACAGTGTTATTCCTGGGGCTCCTCCCTGTGGCCCACACCATCCCTACACAGCAAAGTGTTGGGACATTTCGGGGTACAACCCCTCAACTGCAATGGCATTTAGTCAGTGTTGGACCATTTATATACAACTGTGATCCCAAAGACTTTATCACCTGGTGACATCTGTGACCCTCTCAGTTTATACACGTACACTCTATGGCATTTGCACAATGACAAAATCAGCCGGCAGTGTAGCTCTCAGATGGGTCATTTCATTAAGTGCCACATGACTATGTACACAGAATTCTGTGCTTCTGCAGACAATAGGGCAGACAGTTTGTCACCTAGAGCCCAGCAGTGACAGGCAGAGAAATAAGATTTGGAGTTTCGGCTCTGTAGCCCCACTAACATATGATTTATTAAAGATAATTTGAAAAAACCCAATAGTTTTAATGTCCTAAAGGGTGATGGGTGAATTTGTCAAATTTAAATTAAACAGCAAACTAAATAAATCCCACTCGTGCCGTTTCCTCCCCTGCAATCTATCACAACTATGAAACATTAACGGTGAAAAGAAATGAAAAACCCAAACACCTGTCGGCTGAAGCAGGCTGGGAGGGAGATGAGGGACGGCTTGGGTTTGCGTCTGTTCTGTCAGGTCAGGCATGGGAGAAAGAGACATTTTAGGGTCTGGACCTAGGGAAGAGCAGTGCTCCAAGTGCAAGCAGTTCCTTTTCTTCACGGGGGGCCAGAGGTACAGCTGGGACAGCAGGTCGGGTTCCCCATGCTGGCCTGCTGTAAGGATAAATGACCAGAAACCCAGAGACTTGAGGGATGACACATGGCTCCTGTCTCCCAGGAACTAACTGCTCTTGGGAACTTTGCAACATTGTTTTTCTCTGGATACCACATTTACCCCAGGGTTATTTTTCATGCCAAGGTCTAGGAGAGGGAGATACAAATGGTAACACCATGGCCCCAGTCCTCAGTGCCTACTCCCCATTGTGGGAAGAAGAAACCGGCCATCTTTCAGTTAGGTTGTATCACTATGGCCTGTCCGTCAAACTACAACCCACCTTCCCCTTCCCCTTCCCCACTACTTCCTACAGAAAATGCTCCTGGACTCACATAACCTGGTCACACTTGATTACATCTTGCCAAGGTTCCTCTTAGCCTGGGGGTCCCACCCAGGTGGTGCAATGGAATCCCTTGGGGGAAATCTCAGGGACTGTCTCGTCCAGGCTGCTCCAAGACACCGTCTCTCAGAGACCCCGGGACACAGGCATCACTATCTTGTTCTTGTTCTCAATTCTCTAGGTAATTGCAAAATGCAGCTAAGGCCAAGAGTCACATTAGGGACATGCTGGACACACACTGCTGCCTTTGTCTGCCCTGGCACCTCCCTGCGCCAATGCTCTACAAATGAGGCCCTAAAGCCCTTTCAACAGTTCTCTTGGTCCCCTGCATCCATTAGCAGCTGGAATCTTGGTTCCACCATGGTTTCTTTTCTCAGTGCCTTAGGTCTGGGTCCATGGAAGGAAAGGTGCCTCAGGGCCTGATCTTATTTCTACCCTCCTTCCCTCAAGCCCTCATGTCATGCCTCAGGGGCCATAGGCAGCTGTTGTTGACGAACAAATAATAAGGAAAAGCACCACAGAGCCCACTCCTTCTATGGTGTTTCTGGGTTTAGGGACACGCTGATCACAGTGAAGGTATGTGCACAGTTTCCTTCTGTGTCCTTTGTGCTGCCATGCCCCGAGTCCCAGCTCCTCTAATTAGCCTTAGGCAACCAGAATGTGAGGCTGACGTGAGATTTCCCCAGTGCAGCTGAGGAAATCAAGGGAACAACACTCCAAATTCACTTTCCTGTGACTGACACCAGGAGAGAATATGCTTTGTGGAAGTTTTTTTGTTTTGTTTTTTTGTTTTTGTTTTGTTTCTTTTTGAGACAGGGTTCCTTTGTATAGCCCTGGCTGTCCTGGAACTCACTTTGTATTCCAGGCTGGCATTGAACTCAGAAATCCCCTTGTCTATGCCTCCCAAGTGCTGGGATTAAAGGTGTTCGCCACCACTGCCCGGCTTTTTTTTGGGGGGGGGGGAGTTGCTTTTAGACATTATATTGAAATGAGTTGTATGTATGGAAGGACCAGAAGCCTATGTATAACCCTCAGCATTGAATGTGCACTTACTGCTTACTATGGTTGGGGCAAAAGTCAATTTATGCAAAAGAGCAAGCAGTATCTTGGTGGGGTTTCGGGTGTGCGTTGGCTACACATTGCTGAAGTATAATGGGAACGTGATGTGGTTTGAAGGTTAACTGTCTCCCAGGACCTCATGTGTGTAAACTCTTGGTCCTCAACTGATGACAGAGTTTTGGAGGATTGTGGAACCTTGTGGGGTGGGGAGCCTCCCCCTCCCTGGAGGAAGTGAACCATCGGAGGTGGGTAGGGCACGTAGACACCCAGCACACTTGTCTCTTCTTCCTGTCCTGCCACAGTGTGAGATGACTGGCTCACACTCCTGCCTGTCCTTCCATGGGGACTGTATCTCTTTAAACTGTGAGCCAAAATACCTCCTTCCTCCATTGCTTCTTGTCAGACATCCATCTGGTCACAGCAACAAAAATGTAACTCATTACAGAAAATTCTGAAATGCTACAGTCAGCAATGATGGTGTTCAACATAGAGTAGTATATGTCTGAATATACCTGGAGTGAGCTTGCTCCAAGGACCTAGTTTTCCCTTAGAGCAGTGGCTCCTCCCTAATGCTGCAAGCCTTTAATACAGTTCCTCATATTGTGGTGACACCAACCACAAAATTATTTTTGTTGCTACTTCATAATTAAAACTCTGCTCCTGTTATGAATCATAATATAAATATATTTGGAGGCTGTTTTTTCCCAAAGGGGTGGTGACCCACAGGTTGAGATCCACTGCCTTAGAGAGCCCACTGGGGAAAATTCGTTCAGTAACTTCCTCTCTTGGGCTTCCACATCTCCACACTGCTCAGCAGCAACCTTCTCTTATACACAGCACAGAGCTAGGGCCCCGTCTACACAGTGATATACTTCAGTCCCAGCATCCAAAGATGATGGTCATGACTGTGAAGCCCCTTGAGCAGGGCATGGAGAGAAGCTGGCAAAGGCAATGCGTGGCTTGGCTGAGCCCCCAAGGACACTCACAGTACTTACTTCCCTACTCTCAGTCAGCAAGGGATCTAGCCATGCCTGGCCATGCTTTTCTCTTGAAGACATTACTTTGTGGTATCTGCAGGGGACATCCCTCCCCACAAAGACACATTTCAACCATACTTCAAAGCTGCCCCTCAGTCAACACCTCTTCATGATGTCATCCCCTACTTCCCAGCAAGGGTAACTAACCCAGGAAGGCCCCAGCCAGGCATGTGTAGTTCTTTACAGCCATGCTTCTGACCACTTTGGTATTGAATCCTGACTTTGTCACTGATACCCTACATGACACCTGGATGTGTTTCTTGGCTGCTCCAAGCCTCTGTTCCCTCGACTGTCAGAAATGATAACAGCACCTCACAGGGCTATGATGAAGATGACAGGAAGGTGACAGCCAAGCACTGGCAGGGTACAGGCTGTGAGGGTAGGGGTAGGTAGGCACAAGCTTTCTGAGTCTAGTCACAGAAGAGATAGGGACACAGGGACTTGTCACCTGCCACAACAGGGCAGATAGGCAGGTGTAGCCCTCTTATCCATGCATTGGTTGCTTCCTGGATGTCCTGGAGACTGATAGTGCCTTCACAATGGGGACCAGACACTTGGAGGAGGAGGAGGAGGAGGAGGAGGAGGAGGATAGTGACCTGCAGGAAAATGCTTGCCCACAGGCTCGCTGCAAAGCGATGGCTAAGTCTATCATAATTTTACTGGTATGAAGTGGAAGTCAATAAACTCTGGCCAAGGCCTGACTGGTTTTTAAAAGCAACTGTGAAACACCCTTGGCATTGATTGGCACCTGGTCTGCAGTGGCCTTTCACCACAGTGACAGATCTGACCTGTGTAGTTATAAATTCCCCAGGCCCTGATTTAAAGGATGCACGTAATACGTCACTTCTAAATACTATGATGTTTAAAACACTCCTTTTGTAAATTCTACTCTAAATTATAGCAACTGACTCTTAGAAAATGCTTTAGTTGTTATTGTTGTTGTTGATGTCTTTCCTGGCCTGTAATGTGATCAGATGACAGTTGTAACTGATGAGTGAACCTTCAGTTTGAATGCTAGATGATATTTTCATTTACATTAAGAAGTGACTCAACACATCCAGACCTTAGCAGGTCCTTACTGTGAAGTGGACGCACTCTGGCGGGTGGGTCACTAGCTCTGCTCTGTTATATGACATATGTTAATTAAAAAACGAGGAAGCAGAACTCTCAGACTTTCCCATCTCAGCCACTGCTCTGAGAAGCCAGCAGGTGTCCTGACCTTGGGGGTCAGTTGGGCTCTCTGTCTCTGCCCCCCACTTTCCTCGCCCCTCCCCTTCTATAAATGCCTGTGTTTAAATCTGTATTAAAATAGTCTCTCAATAAAAGACCCACTTTGAATCTTAAAATATCGGGTCAAGGGAATGAGTAGATATGTATAATGACACACACCATATAAAAGAGGGCAGCCTTGAAATTTAAGGGAGATTTCAGAGCAAAGACCGACCTCACCAAACGCCACCACAGTCCCTTCCCTTGAGTTCCTCCCCTTGAATTCTTACTATCTCAAACACATTAGAGATAAACAGAGAAGATTCACTTTTAGGACACTGATCATTTCCATCTATTTCCCTCCCACTCCCAGCCTGCCTCATCTTCCTTAAAATCACATCTTTCCCTGGGCTTCAGCCTCCACCCATTATTACCAAGGCTCACTTCAAAGGAGCATCCCTGCTGGTGTATGGCATTCCTCTGGAAGGCCATGCTGGGATTCCCCACAGAGGCAAACCCAATTTCCAGCTCAGACTCACAGCTCCTTCTCCTTCCCTCATCTTTCACCACCAGCTAAGTGCTGTGGCACAGAGGACATGAAGAAAGGGCAGAGAGGACAAAGGAGCCCCATTACTGCTGCCTTGCCAGCCGGGAGGCCTGAGCTTCCTGGCCAGTCTATTATTACCTGGGCAGTGGCTCCCACTATGGTCAGTGTGGGTTCCCCTGTGTCTTCAGTTAACCCTCTCTTCATCTGGCGAAGCACTATCAGACTTCTGAGTCTCATGAAGGCCATCACAACTGGCTTTACCAGACACCACCACCACTACTGCTACCAGACTACAAATGTTTCTCCTTAGAGTCAAGACCTTCTGGACACACAATCCTACCAGGAGTTACCACAATACCACCAGTGTTCCTTCTGTGTCCTCCTTCCCTGTCATATGTTCTGTGCCTTGTGTCCTCAGCACCCTCGGCTAGGAGAGACTCCATTCAGTGCTCAGGGGTTGCCTGTTCAAAATGTGGTTTTCCAATATTAAAGGCCTTTCCCTAAATAGTTTCATATAAATATATAAGAAAGCTAAATGAATAAAAAATGTGGATAGCTTTGTTGATTTAGTGGCTTTCCCAAGTGTATCGATAAATATTGCAGGACACCTGCTGTAAGACACATTCATCCTAACTGCCTTGCAGCGTGTCAGAGACAGAAAGCACACTCTAACTGGAGTTGTAGTTTCGGTAGCTTCTCTCTTCAACTGTAAGGAGTCACACTCGGATATGCACCTTGAAAAGTAAGCTGATATTGTTTGTAATGCCGTGAGAGGCATGATGCTTTTATATATGGGCCAAGCTCAATATGGAATCTCTTTGGCAAGACCAGTGTTCAGTTAGCCATCAGCCAGGGCTAGTTGCTGCCCCCTGAGTCTTGAAGCCACTGACCTAGGCCAGTAGCTTTCAAACAAGACAAGGTACTGTGACCCACCCTAGGGAACATTCCAACTTCACAATTCTAACACCTCCTCCTCAAAAAATATTCTGTGCCTTACAGTAAGGTTTTACCGTGGTGGGCTTGGCCACATTAGTTCTCACTTCTGTCCCTGCTGTTCTCAAGGAAGCTATGTGCTCAGTGTGTTGATACTGTGATGCCCAAGTGTCCATGCCCAGGCTGGTATCGGGCTAAAGTAGGCACAGTGAGGCTTCCCAGCTAGCCTAGCTCATTGAGTCTAATAGCTGGTCTCCATTTAGAGGTCAGGTGAGTAGAAACATGAGGGGAGGTTGTGGGGGGAGCATCGAGAGGGTTCTAGAAGTGGGGTCCCCACCTTCCAGCTCTGTGAAGCATTGTGTGACATTGGGCCAGAGCATCTGCCTTCTGCCCTCTAACAGCTGCTACTTTAAATGGTTGATTAACCAGAATATTTTGTCTGAGCCTGGCTTCTTTGTTCTCCTCACAAATATACACAGTGGAAAAAGGAGGCTCTCTCCAGAGAGCTATGTTCTCTGACTCTTTAAGAAAACAACTTTCTATGGAACGGGAGACATGGGCACCTCCCCAGTGGCTTCTCCATAGCCCCATGTGTCACACCTCCACAAGAAGGCTAGGCAACCTGATGAACGCTGCACTGTAGCCCTGTCCTCCTACATGCTGGCTCCAAATGTGCTCTCCCCCTTGGATTTAAAGCACATTGGCTTTGGGAATTGCCATGTTCACCCTAGTGTCATAGTCAAGAAGAGGAATCAAACACTCAGGCATGGAGGAATGGCAGTGAAAAGGCCCCTCTGATTTCAACAGGCTCCCCGCCTTAAGGCCAGACTCCAGGCCAGCTCAGAGGGAACTGGCATGTGGTGATATTGTCTTCAGCACCCCATTCTCTATTCGAGTCTGACTGAGCCAGACCTTATAAGAAGGCAAATGGATCAAGGGACCTAGGATTTTACATGCTCTATGTGGTAGTAGAACAACTCTGACAGGCTCTGAGACGGGACAGCGGTGGCATGAAGATAAAGGATGTCCAGACTGGGTAAGTCTGGGAAACCTAGGCTGTAGGTGGCCTAAGCAAGTGGGAAATGCAGGAAAGAAAATTATCTTCTACCACCAAGGTCAGCAAGTATCTCCTATAGAGAGTAAGACAGTAAATGATGGAGGCTTTGTAGAGCCAGAGGCCTCTGTGTAGTTGCTCTGTTCTGGTACATGTAAAGGCATGGGAAGAGAGCATGGTCACGCTCCAACAGATGCTTTCCCCAGAGTCCTCAGGCCTGGGGTTTGATGCCTACACAGTGTCAGTTTTCTCTCCCTCTGGGTTCCACTTTGTTTAATCTGTTTACCTGTCTCTGGCCCATGGCTTCTGGGTGCCCATACTGAACTAGGTGGAGCTCTGGGGAGCAGGTGTGGGCTGCAGACTCACTTCGGCATAGTGCTCAGAGCTTACAGATGAGAGAGAATCTTCGCTGATGACAAACACGACCAGACGTGAACTGTCTGGCACACAGCTCCATTCCCTGCTCAAACGCAAGCCCACGCACGGGTTGATTCTGACGTCAGAGCTGGACCCTAGGAGCAGAAGCTCTGAACAAATGCCTGCAGACAGGCCGCTCTGCTGCAAGAGCCCTCCCCATCCCTGAGCAATCTCCATGGCTTCAGCCTTCTTTGGGGAGAAAGAAAAGGACTGTAGTCAGCCAGAGGGACAAGATGCTTTATTATTGGGGAAAAAAAAATCTAAGAGTCTCTCTTAGGCCTGTGCAGCACCATTAGGTGATGTCAGTGGCTCAGGGGATCTAAGCTCTGTGCTTTCACTCTTCTCAGAACAGCAACTGATTCATGGTAGCAAAGGGGTTTCTATTTAGAGCTGCAGAGGAGAGGCGGCCTCCATGTCCTGGCATCCTATGCTAACGGCCTGCCCGCTCCCCGTGAGCAGCAGGCAGAGTTCACAGGAGGCCAGGACTGAGACACTTTACTTCCCACAAGCTAACTAATAGCCCCAGGCCTACTGTGTGCTGGCAGCTGGGCATATAGAGGCTGTGACACTGCTAGAGAGTGGAGGGCAGTTTAGCACACAGACAGCTATGACAACGGGGAAGGGGATAAAGGGGCCTAGATTCTTGGACTGAGTCACGAAGCAGCAGTAGGAGCTGGGGCTGTAGAAGTACAGGGGTTGATAATGGGGGCAGTGGAAGTTGTTTCACTAGAGGAAAAAGACTGAAATGAGGGGGAGTGAGGGGAAGAGAAGGAAACTGCCTAGCTTACAGCTCCTCCCCTCACTAAAATGCAAAGCCATGTGCTGATCTGGGTGTTGAATGGGGCCTGGCCAGGAGCCACTCTCATGGTTTCTGTAGAAGGATGCACTGTATTTTAGACCAAAGACCTGAGTTGTTTCTGCTTAATTTCTGGCATGAGAATGGACACAGCTAAGTTATCGTGCCCTCTCTTGTGGATCCACATCCTGAAAATCGTGGCTGGCACCACTTTATGTGTATACAGTAGTCATCTCTAGAGGGACACCAGGGTTCCATGCCCCTGTCCTACTACTTGTCCCATCTCATGCAAAACTCATTCTTCCTCCTGGCATGGATGTCTCAGTGAGACTGCTTGATGATGTTTGGTCCCTATGACCTATTCTCCTCCTTTCTAAGGACTCCAAGGTCTCTCCTCTCAGCACGCGTTATTAATACATCCTTCCCTGACCCTAGATTCTATTAGGTTCTCAGTGGTGAAGGATGCATTTTGGGTTGGTCTCAATCTTATGAGCAAGGTATGGCCACAGATACTTTTGACACTGGGGGGCTCCACGAAGCTTGCTCCACCCAGCCCCTTTGCCCGTCTGGAATTCTCTCTAGCAGGAGCCCTGGGGGCTTCCATCTTGCTTCTAGTTCTGCTCCTTACCTGGCCACATCTCATGCTCCCCATCATGTCCCCACTGTGTGAGAAAAGAATGGGATTTTTGCCTTTGAAATCCCTAAAAGGCGCTGCTCCTTCTCTGATAGCCACAGGTCATATTTAACACACTCAAGGTAGCTTTCTCATAACCATATTTATTTCATACTTCGTACTACATGGATTGTAAGGTATGATATGGAAGCTACATGAGCAAATGGTAAAACTATAAATCACACACACACACAAAAAATACCTGAAACACTACCGTAACACTATAAAACTACCTCAAAACATTCTTACATCTACCAACTTGCTAAACTCTGCTGCTTCAGAAGACAGCATTCAAAAGAAAGCGTGCACTCCATGATGTAAGGGGAAAGAAAATCACAGTGCTAATTTGGAATGGTTCTTATTTTGGCTGCTAGCTGGAGGCGTGACTGCTCGCAGGGGTATGTACTTTCCTTTTGTTTAAGAAATTAAGATGGGAAATGGGACTTTTCCTTTTTAGTTTTGAGGAAGCATCTTATATTCCCTTAAAATATCTTAGCCTGGAGAGAGCCATGAGACATATAGCATGAACCAGAGCACACACCCCTAACAAAGCAAGACAGGTTTGTGGAGAACCGAATTCCAAACCAAACCAAACCAAACCAAACCCCAAGCAGCTGCCAGAGGTTTCCCCACACACCTTTTTAATCGGCAATTACAAGAAAATATGGAGAAAGACAAGTGGAGAACAGGGGTGAGAAGGAAGCATGGGCAAGCTGGGGAAGCAGCAGAGGACACTGAATACTGTACCTGCTTGTTACTGTCAGTGGTACAGCACAGCTTCTTGAGGGAGACAAAGTGCCTAATTTTCCTAATAACATAAACAGTCAGTGATTAGTGAGCCGGGCGGGAGAAGAAGGCAACAGGTCAGCACACGGACAAGTCTCCTCGACACTGAGCTCCAGGGCTCATTCCTCACGCAAATGTGATCACAAGCCCTGTATCCCCGTGGAAGCCTGGCTGCTGTGGACACACCACCCTCGTGGGCCTGCCATTCTCAGAGACTGACATGCCACCACAGGAAAGCTGGCTTTCACGCCGCTGACACAGATGTCATTGCTTACATGAAAAGCAGAAGACTTATTCGGAAAGTGGTGAGCTTTTATTGGTTGCTGTTTTTCTTTTAAGCATCCTATGTTGAGCACTGTGGCTCATCATAGGGACGGCATTTGTTGTTGTTGTTGTTGTTTGTTTGTTTCTTGTTTTCTTGGTTAGAGGAAAAAGCGCTCTGATTTAAAAGTCATGAATCCAGAAACTTAGCCTATGGTCTTGCTCATTAGCACAAGGAAACTGGGGGTTGGGGTGGGGGTGGGGGTGGGGGTGGGGGTGGGGGGAGGCACACAACCCTGTGTAAGTAAGCTCAAGGTGAATCTTCTCCTGAGGGTACAGCTCTGACTTACACTATGAAAGCCTGGATACACAGAAGCCTCTGGGGCACCCCTTTCTAATCTCTGTCTCTTTCTTCTTCTTCTTCCTGGTTCACTTTACCCTGGAGGATTCTCTGAAGAGAACATGGGAAAATACTGATGGATCTTATAATATGAACATCACCCAAGCGAGAAAGAGTAAAATGTCCCTATTTTTAATCTGAATTGCCTCTGAGAGCTCGCTGCCTACAATTAGGGAAAATCACACAAAATCACGTCTGGATAAAAGGACTTCTTTCCCTCATCTGTCAAATCAGGAAATTTTATTCTGCTAGAAAGTACCAGGCAGTAGCATGTCTCCTCCACATCAGCTGCCCACTGATTCTAGCCAAACACTGAACAGGACTCAGCTCTCCTTTCCTAAGAGTGACCATGAGGACCCACCATCTTCCTGTGGCTCTCCAAAGGCCACTGCTGGGTTCTCTGACCTGAAGCAGAGTCTGTGGGAAGGGCAGGCAGCTTTTCCCTATGGTGGACAACCTCGCTCAGGAGCCCATCAGAACCTGCAACTCTCAGAGGTCACCCAGTGAGGAGGAGTCACAAAAGGAACACTAGGTCGGACCTCTCAGGAGGCTGGAGAACAGTTTTCAAGCTAATCCACCAAGGAAAGTTGGAGGGAAACAACCTTCAAATAGATGGGTGATCTGACGGGATGGGCTGGCTTTGCACTCACGTGGAGATCTGAAATGAACTCAGGTGGTCCTGAGAACCATGTGTGGGAGGGGCTTTCTGGTTCCAGGTAACCCCCATCTTATTTTCTTTGCCAATATGTCACATATCATGTGTCCCTTCCAGGATCAATCCACCAGGCAGTATTGACCTTCATGCTGGCTGCAAGGCCCATCAGTGAGATATAGTTAGGGGTCCTATCTGGCTGACACTTTAAGACTTCCCTTACAATATAACTAAGAGAAGGAAAAGGAGTCCTATGTTTTATTTCTCATGCCCTGCCCCTAGGTTTCTCTGGTCAGGTGCCACCTTCTATGGTGGGCTGTGCCTCGAGGATTCTCTGAGTCCTTGTATAAGCTCAGAGTCAAAAAGGCTGGCACCCTGTGGCCCGAGGGCAGGAGCCAGTAGTGCCAGCTGGAGTTGACTAGCCCAAGAGAAGCACAACCTGCGGTATTGGGAACAATGGACCATGCATGACCAGAGTAGAGAACTGGGGACTAGGATTGATATTCCATGAAAGACCATGGATAGGAGACAGGAGTGAGGGCAGAGGGAGACCATGTCTAGAGATTGCTGCTGGCCACATAAGACAGGGCAAACCCTACTGTGTGTGCTGTTCTAAGGCTTACAAGGGTACTATAGTGTGCCAGACAATGCCCACAGGGGCCTGAGTTCTTATCTGCAGCAGAAAGAGTGGAAGAGTTTGCTCTCACCCTCCTTGGCCAATCACTGGGGTGATCTTCACGTGCTGTTGGATGCTGTCCCCGGATTTCCGTCTGGCATAGTAAACCCCCTGCCACTCCTACATGGACAAAGAGAACTCTTGAGATCCTTCAGTTGAGAGCACAGCTACTCCCACACTGGGTTTTCGCAGGTTGAGTCAGAACTTCCCACAGAGTTTCATTACATGTCACAAAACTGCTATACAGTTGTGCTCACTACAATGTTATGGTGGTCACACATATAAACGTCAGAGCCACCATGTCCACTACCAAGCTGTCTGCCACGAATGAATTCTAAGACACCTGGCACCTACCAGCTGGAGCTGCCACCACACCAGAGTCCAGTAGCTAGTCTCAAAATCCTCACAACAACCAGTTGGCCTGATAGTCTCATTCTTAACTTACAGATGGGTAAACTGAGGCTCAGCGAGTCCACCTACCTTACCCACACAGGGAACCAGAGGATCTGTTTATAACTGTGTAGTTCTTCAGTCCTTCCTGAAGTGCTTGAGCTTTCTGAGATCCTAGGGGCCCTCTGCCCATGGCTTCTCTAGGGCCACTATGTTCCCTGTAGTTTCCATATATGATATCAAGGGAGAGTATGATTCCTGCTGTCTCAGGACCACAGGAATCGGACTGAAATAAAGAGGCAGCCTCAGGGTGGGGAGCTTCTGGAAGGGTATGGATAACTGAGGTCCCTGCAGCCATATCCTCCTGCTCTTCTATACGATATGGCTAAAGAGGGTTTCCTTAGAGGGCATCACATGTGCTTGGGTTATCTGGGGGAAATGTAGTATTTTTGTATAGTATCCCTGTTTCATGTTCAAACATAATAGGTCTGGTTTTAAAAGTAAGTTGGACATTCTTACAATCCAGACTTACACTATTTCTGCTAGGACTGCTCTCTCCAATGGAGACGAGGTTTTACCACTACACAGTAGAGAAGAGAAGAGAAGGAGGAAGCCAAGCCATGCGAAGAAGCGTTAGGAGCTTTCAGAAGAAGCATGAGGTTGCCCAGTTCTGAGGCAGGAGAGTGGCTGCCCAGGAGATTCTGCTCTTGCTTCCCCTGTGCCTTCATCTCCTCCGGAAGCAGCAGAAAGTGTGGGTGTGGGGGTGGGGAGGGGCTGGGGAAAAAGAGTTACCCAAATATCCAACAACAGCAAGCACAGAGGACAGAAGGAAGACATTTAACTAAAGAAATGGAGCCTACCAATCCATGTGGAGATTAGGTCTTTCTAGCCCCTCCTCTCAAGTGCCAATAACCCGATAAAACACAAAGCAGCTCTCTGGGTTAGGACCCTGCTCAGAAATGTAATATTATAGCAAGGAGAGGTTGGGGTATATTCATGCAAAGGAGTATGTGGCCTTCCACAAAACAATTAGCTCCCGAGGCATCCTGTTGGCATCAAAAATTAACCTTTTTGCAAAAACTGATGTTCTTTCACTGAATTATGATGTTACTAGCGAGTTCAATCTTAAGGATCGAAGATTAAAGCATCAGGGATGGGGAGAGCTCAGGGAGGACTGTGGGTGGGTTTCTTGGCTCCACCCACCTTTCCCTTCTTGATGCACGTGTTGATGGTGTCCAGGAGGTCTGCCCGGTTCTTGTCACTCTTAGGTAGATCAGCGAGTTCCTTGCCCAGGAGCTCCCCTTTGTGGTAGCCCATCATCCTCTCAAAGGCAGGGTTGACATACTGTGAGCAGGAGGGGTTACAGATCAGTGTGCCCTACTGGGAGGCTGTGGGGATACAGGTATACAGAGCCAAAGGTTCCCATGACAACACTCTAATGCGGGCGCCGCAGTCTCCTCCTTCCTCATCTGGCAGGATTGGTACCCTCACACAGACTGCAGTTTACACTTGACATCCTGATCCTCTGTGAGAATGCAAAGAAACCTCAGGACAACGGAGCAGGAAGCCCTCGGCTAGTAGCTCCAGCATCTTCAGACCTCAATCACTGTCTACCACCCCACGGAATAAGGGAATATGTTCGCCTTATAGGCAAACATAAAGAGGAAGAGGACTGGGTTTATGACTTGGTGTCACAGTGCTTCTCCTGCACATGCAAGGCCGTGAGTTGGATACCAGCACCTCTAAGTAACAAATAAGCAAGCATATACTAGTTGACAGGTTGCAGATTTGTTAATGGCATCGTGCAAGGAAGACAGTGTCTCTCCACTTTCCCATCTATTAACCAATGCTACAGTTGGGAGCACTTGGACCTAATGCGAATAATAAATGTAGGTAGCCTATAGGCCTGGGCACACCCTTTCAGCACTGGGTGCAGGGTGGGCAAGGACAGAAAATGCCCACAGTGCACTCTGAGGTCAGCAGACTCAGAGCTCTCTTTGAAAACTTCTGCTCGGGCTTCTGGGATTTGGAGCTACTGCCTTATCTGGCCCCAGGCTCCAGTTCTCCTCCAGTTTCTTTTTAAAGATCACAGTTGTCACATGAGTAGCCATAGCCAAGAGAGTAAGTGGGGGCAGATGTGAGCACGCTGCACCTGGGTCAACAGTTTCTTTGGGCAAAGTTCCCATCCATCTGCTGTCTCAGAAACGTTCGCACTAACTGTTCCCACTCTCCCCTTGGCTAGGGTAATCCGTCAGGAAGCGGGTAATATAGGAACAGTGGGGGGGGGGGATGATATTCCCTTGGGAGTAAAGCTTGTATGAACACATCAGCCCTAGGAGCTAAAACATGTGGAGGAATCTCTGGCTATCAGGCACTGTGGGAATGGCTGAAGAGGAGGGGGTCCTGACACCATCTTCATGACCTCCAGATTTCTCACAGCCTAGCTCTTCCACGGGCCAGGCACTACTATCCCTGGACATGGCAGGAATCCAGTCCATCATGGCCCAGCTGACTGCATGTCTCCCTCTCTAGGCTTTCTTCCTCCCCACATTCTCTGTCTACTGAGAGAGCCTTTATCACATCTTCACTACCAATAGCAATGTTTCTCCTCCTCCAGGAAGCCTTCTTTGATCATTGCCCAGTCTGTGTTGGTACCATTCCATGGACTTCTGTGAAATGAATTCTAATGAATCACACAGAAATCAAAATTTGTCTTTCTCTCTCATAGGACACTGACATTCCCAGGCGCAAAGGCTAGAGTTGTGTTTGGAGGCACACTATTTCAGTAAACACCCAGGGAGTACATGGGCACGTTCAAGTGTTTATCACTCTCCTCATCTGTTAACTGTCTCCTTCATTGTCATACTATGGGCTCTGCTTTTCCATCCTGTAAATCTGAGTTATAGTTATGGCTCTTTTCTTTGTTGAGGCTCCTGGGACTTCAGAATCCAGAGGTATAACAGACATGACGAGAGCCAACGTACCGACCCCAACCCCTTTAGAACGGCTGGCAGATGCCTCCGTTTCTCTGCACCCCTGTCTTTTCCATGTGCAACAACACTACCTGGCTCTCAGGGTTGTGTTAAGATCACTAGGAATAAAATGCTAACCACATTCCAGCACATGGGAAGTACATGCAAGTGTTCTCAGAGTGGATGTAAGTAGATGGTACACGTGGCCGGAGGCACAGAGGCAGCAGGGACAGCTAAGCTGATAGGTAAGATGCTGCTACATAGCTTAAGTGCATCACGTGTGCACACAGACACATGGCTGTCTGTTCAAGTACCCCATGGGCTACCAATGGAATCAACAGCATATGTGTCCTTGGTGTGTCCTCCTGAAACCCAGGCTAGGGTCATTGGAGTGTCCCCTGCACATAGCATCCTCAGCCTCCCTTCCCCTTCCTTCCTCTCACTGGTACAATGTATTTCAGCATCCAGGTTTCCCTTTCAGCATAGTGACTCCCTCCTCTGTGGCCACCAAAGGTCTTCACATTCATTTCTTTCTGTTCATGGAAGAGATTTGTGTATGTGTGTGTGTGTGCATGTGTGGTGTTGATGTCATGTTACTTGTCCCAGGAACTCAGGTTCGCTAACCACAAAGTATTGCCATGGGGTGAAGGACTGGGTTCCTGTTCTGTTTGGGGAAGGCATGAGAGGGCGGGGCTGCTTCTCATCAGATCTGGATCACAACCCAGCTTTCCACTGTGAAGTAGGGAGATGAAAAGCCAGCGGCCTCAGGAGCAGAACTGAAGGGCCACATCTGCACATGAGCTTCCTGGGTGGCTTAGGATAATATGGAGCAGTGAGCAGGAAGAACAAACATAGTCAGCAATGTACAGAATCTTTAATGAAGCCACGCGGGAAGGCTTAGGAGTCAGAACTATGGTGGAGTGCTTTGATCTCAGTGCTCACTGCTGAGCCTTTGTGTAAGTTCCTCACTTTGCTAAGTCTTGTTTCCCCATCTACCCATCCTTCAAGGGCACTGAACTGAGCTGACAAAGGGTTCATGATAGGAACAAGGTGTGGTGAGCCCAGGATACTCTTCATATGGATTAGAAACAAGGGATATCTGTGCGCATACTGGGGACATCAGAGGGGTCAGAAGGAGGCTGATGTCACAGGGGCCACGGTGTGCTGGCATGTCCTTCCCCACTGATAAAAGCAGATGCTGCTCAATGACCCTGCACACCAGCTTCAGTCAGGCCAGTGCCACTCTGGGGACCGGGTATGTTTCAAAGTACTCTCTGAGGTAGGTGAAAGATTCTCTAGGTATGAATTTCTTTAGAAAGATGGCATTAGTCTTAAAGTGCTTTAAACTAGAATACCAACTGCAAGTTAACATCCCGTGGTAACCTACGAGCTTGCTCAACAATTCTGTATAAACACTGTCTTTACAGATGGCTTAAATTCCCTCCCACCTCTTCCCAAGAAGTAGCAAGTTCTGATCTGAATTAATAAGTTTAACCTATGGGGGCTAGAGAGACAGTGGTCAAGGGTACTACTGGCCGCTTTTCTAAGAGGACCTGGGTTCAGTTCCCAGCACCTATATTGTGTGGCTCATAACTGCCCATCACTGCAGCCCTAGGATATCACACACCCTCTCCTAGATTCTACAGGCACCCACACACACGTGCACACACATACAGTTTAAAAATGATAAATCATAAAATAACCTTTATTCTCTTTTGAATAACTAATTCTTAAGTTTTCCAGTCATCTTCTTACATACTGATTTTCCTTTCTTCAAGAAAATGTGCAAATATGAGAAAATTATGGGAGAGTATTTGAGATTCCGAGGTGGGTGGAACCTGGAAGGCTCTCTGTCAGTGTTAATGATGCGAAGTGCTTCTTCCCATACCTGAATCACATGGTCATCACTTGTTATTTCTATGGCTTCGTGACAGTGGTCTAACGCTGTAAACACTGAGTTACAGGCCCTGAAAGATGCACAAGATTAGTGTTAGTTCTATACAAACATTGTTTGAACGTTGTTAATTCAGCAACATAGACAGACCCCAGAGTCATGGACAGTGTGCGCTCATTATTGTTATGATCTGACTGTTGGTACCCCCTTGTTTTGATATTTCAATCCAATGTGCAGTGTCGTAATAGGTCATTGTAATGGTCCTGGCCATGGTCATGGAGAAGGTCAAGTTCCCATCAATTAGGAGAACCCAGTGTGGCCCAAACTGACCATGAGATATTCTGGCCTTTTGTAACATGCAGAGACACATTTGTTTTCCTTTTCTCAAGTTTGCAATGCCACTTAGCCTATAACCACACCCACAGGCATGAAGACAGACAGGAGTGGCAGGTAGACCCCACCCGTTGTCCAGTTCTTTGCACCTGTATAGCTTTCCATACAGCTAGCTCTTTTCTAGCTGACCTCGTCTGTGTACCTGAGGAATATGAATTGAGTCCAATTGTGGTTTTGATTTAAACTAATTTCCCAACAGAAAACAACTCCAAATACATTAAGTTCTGACCTATCCAACACAGCAACAGTGTGACTGGAACCCTGGTATTGAAAGAATCCCAGGGAAGGCTTTCTCACACAGGGCAAAGAGAGAAATAAAAAGACAGGAAAATGGCTTATGGAATGGATATTTCTTCTTGTGGGGCAGATCCTTCAGTGTTATTTTTTTTTCCACCTAAAATGGATTACAATTTGCTGTCATTTTGGCCCGTTTGTTAGGAGACCAGCAAAGTACCAGGTAAAGTTGGACTGTGTTTTTCTAGCTGTAGGATCCCAGGCCGCTTCTGGCCTCCGCTTGGTCTTGGTTGCCCATCTAGAGAACAATTATAAGAATGTGTTCCATGGACGTTTGTAATGGTTCGGGGTGAGAGATGGCATACACAGGCATTTCTCAAAGTGCTTCGGGACCACACATGGAAGACTCCTGGCTGTGGTAGGTGATAGTACTTGTAAGATCACAGAGTCATGGTGCTTTGTTCTCTAAGGCTTGTGAAAGCCTATAGTGAAGGGAAAAAAATTCATCACCAGCTATCTTCTTCCTCGAGTCTGTTTCAGTGACAGCAAGCTAACCAGCCTGCAGACAGGAAGGACCTCAGTGCGCTGAAGGATGATTGATGCCTGTTCCTATGGCTGCAGACATGAGGCTATTTGCATACGGGTAAGAAAGCATCCATGTTCTGATCAGCAGGGCAGAGAACCCAATTAGCTCGATGCCACTGACAGTCCTGAGCCCTTCAGGCCATTTCTTCATCCAATTGCCCCACCCTGACTAATAATTTGTTCTGTGTACTGTCTAGCCACCATTCCTGTGTGCAAACATGTTCTATCAAGTCAGCAAAGACACTACGAAGGATGCTAAGACTGTTATCACTGCCACTGCTGCACTGCCTCTTGAGAGGCAAACAAGAGCCAGGTTTGTCAAAAGCATTTTCCAGACACTTGGTCTGGACTGCTCTCAGCTCCACAGGAAAGCGGTTCCAGGTGTGAAGGGTGGAGACATAAGCACCAGATAGGCTGACTTGTCAACTTTGAGAGCTGGTTAATTAAGTTCTGCTGAATACATTTTGTCAGACGCCTCTCTGCCGTATGGTTTTCTGTAAAGTACGTGTACATCTCAACTAAACGTGCAACCTGGTGTTTCAGACACAATCATTTTGTCTGCGCATAAGGCGGTTCTGAAATAAGTGACAGAGATACAGAACATCATGCTGATGATCATCCATCAAACCTAAACTCTTCAGATAGAATGCCCCAAAGACAGACCAAATCCCTACCTATTGACATGAGGGAACACTGATAGGGACAGGAATGACACAGTATTGCTCCCCTTCATGTCCCTACCATGCCACGCCTGACCAGCTGTGATGTTTATTTTTGGATAGATGGCTCTATTTAAATAAACCAGCAGCAAACTGGGGCAATCAATTTGAGCCATGTTCCTAGAACCAGGGAACCTAATCGAGTGTATTAATTATTCATACTTCTCAGGCAGAAAGAAAACACTGTGGCCTTGTTAATTTTTGTTCTTGGAAACTATGACCTGCAACTCAGATGTCCTTATTTTTTAATCCTTAAGGGTAGAGGTTAGAAAACTGTGAGGGGAAAAAAGAAACAGGAGAGAGAGAGATAATGGGTAGTGCAATAATTTATTCTGTGCCTGCTGAAAGGTTTCAAAGGTTTGGGTGACTGTTGCAGGGTCTAGACCATGTCCATAAACAACACAGTGGCCCAGTGGGGGCAAAGTGCACAGTGCAAATGCTGGGTCTCTGACTGCACTCTAGCACCACCACCAGAGTGGTAGGCAGTCGGGATCACAAGGAAAGCATTCCTGGTTCTCAATGTCTTCTTGTCAACTGTAGCTGGGATCAACATGTGCTGTTCTGTATTTCTTAGGAAGGTACTTCATCTGAGTTCTACCCAAACAGAACACAAACACACACACACACACCTCATACACATGCATATATATACATGCACACACACATGAACACACATACCTCATTCACATACATGTACACATGCAGGCATACACATATGCACAGACACACATCACCTTAAACAAGGCTGAGGCTGAGCAAAGCAATGGCTTTTAGGAAGTCTCTGAAAATATGTGCACATCTAATCAGAGTCTCAGAATTAGCCAGGAAGACCAAAGAGCAGGCGAGGGGACTCATGTGATTTACTCAGTGGAATCATGGGTGGTGGCAAGAATAAGAAGAGATTTATTCGTCTTGTAAGGTGTAGATGGTAGTCACCATTCACAAAGCCCTGGCCTGAGGTGTCCACCTTTAATACTGGCAGCATCCCACAGTACAGACTGTGTCCTTGAAGAGTGACAGTCATGCTACATATTTAGCTGCAGCTGGGGGCAGAATTGTAGGGGAAAGTATTACATAATTAGACTATAATTATTCTGGCATTGTATAATAAAGAGCTCATTACCCTGTCTTTAACAAATGGCATAGCTACTCGCCTGCCTTGGGGTACAGGTAGATGCTCTATATGCCCTTGAACACCCTAAAAAGCTGGAGCAAGGTCATTGTCCGAATCATTCTCCTCTGTATGATGGGTCCAAATTTTGTAGGCTCAGAGAGATTCACATAATATGCATGTACTCCCAACCCCCAAAAGGGGGTGAACTCAAGAAGGCTGAGGGAAGGGCTGGAAACTGACATATCAGCAGGTGGAGAGGCAAAGAATAGCCATGCACGAGGCAAGCCCTCTTCCTGGGTCACTAATTTACATGAAGAGCCTGAGCATTCTGTTATGAGGCCCGCAATGGGTCCAACTCTTCCAATCAGTCCCTGGCAGGGAGAGGATATAAAGTGGCAGTGCTCACAGCGCTGGAAGATGAGAAATTCACAGCTACACTGTGATGAGACCATTCGAGCTTCTATACCATGAACCATGTAGATCTCAGCAGTACAGGGACCTGCAGACAGGGCTGGCATGGGTAGTCCAATTACCAGGCAGGCCTGCATCCTGCATGCCATGGTCAAGGTGCCCTAAATCTTCCTGAGGGCAGCCCCAGTGCCGGAATCTGAATCAGGACACAATCTAGCGGGGACCTTCACATGTTCTGTGACCTAAGAATACAGAGCACTGATCATCTGAAATAGCCTGAGGGGTTTCTGGTCACAGAGATACAGTGCCCGGGTCTGCTGCTTTTATTGTAAGAAATAAAGGATCAGACCACAATGGAATCTCTGCTTTCTCTTTTTATTTATAGTAAGAACATGAAAAATCAAAGTACTAAGCTGTTTTACTCTCAATTAAAATCAACAAAAGCTCCTAAGAAATACATATACTTAATGTACATTGTTAAAAAGAACAAATCACAGGAGCAAAGAGTAGGTGGTATTTTTATATAAAAATTTATATAAAGTTATCTGAAGCAAATATACAGATTAAAAGAGACCAAAGAATTTAACTTGTTTAAGCATTCCAAATGTCTTAATTGCTATTGCTTAAGGCCTTGAACTATCAAAATCCCTCAAAAATTAGAATCTCTACTGGTCTGGCATACTTACCTTTAAAAATATTTATTTATTATTACTTTTTGGTGTGTGTGTGTGTGTGTGTGTGTGTGTGTTGCACACTCATGAATGTCAGGACAACTTATTGGAGTCATTTGCTTCTGCTCTCATTGAGATTAAAGTCAGCTTGGGGGCAACATCAACATTCTAAAAACAAACATACACAAACAAAAGACAAAAAAGCCACTGCATTCCCATCTAAGAGAGTGACCACTTACATTTCCTACACAACTGTAATCACCCAAAGCAACTACCCAGAGCTGGGTGACCTGTTTCTGTGGGTCTATGCCACTCATCCTGTTTTCTAGGGATGGAAGAAAACTAGCTTTCAAACTACCCCGTCATATTTGGATATAATAAGCAACGATGGTTAAAAGTATAATTATGGTAGGGAGATTCTCTCTTGGCCTTTGTGCCAGGCATGAGGCATGTCAAGGTACCTCTTAGTTAGCTAGAGAGCAAAGCCATGCGGGGACTTCCCTGAAGGATGCCAGGAAGCTCCTGGAAAGTGACCTTTTCACGGGGCCAAGGTATGGAGGAGCCTCCCGTAGCTCATGTTCTCTGGCTTGAAGAGGCCAGGTTGAAGAAACCAAGTGTTTAAGAGCAAGCCAGAGCAGAGCCTGAGCTGATCTGGCCCTGACATTCCAAGAGTGCCTTTAAGAAGACGGCACAGAGAGAACCTTCCACAGGACGGCCAGTCAGCAAGAATCCAGCTCTTAAAGCACCGCATATCTACCAAGAGCCCTAAACTTAAGCCATGAATATTGAGGCTACAAACAGACTTCATGAAGTTTGATGCAGAGCTGTTAGGACACTTATCTAATAAATGTATATATCACCTTCCCTGAATATATAACGACTCAACTAGGAATTTATGGAGATGGAAGTCCGAAGTTTAAAAGTAACTTTTAAAACTCTGTTCTTGATCTCAATATAATTATACAAAAATCGAGAAGGATTTCCTAAGTTATGATTTTAAAACTGTCACAAGTAGTGGAAGATACTATCAAAAAAAGAGACATACTTTTGACCTATTTCATTATATTTAGGGACTTCAGTTAATGTACTGCCGTTGGCCGGCAATCCAACAACCTCAAAAATCCCAGCCATCAGTCATGAGTCTGTGAACTTCGGCCTGTTGACAGTTAAGACTTTCTAAAGTATCGTTAACCTTGTGCACTGTCTTATTTTGCTACATACCGTAATTTGAACTGTGAGCGAACTTCCCCGTGTTCTATTTGAATCAGTTCATTATAGCAAGCAATTATGCTGCTGTTCTCCATAAATCTCTGAAAAGAAAGCAAAGATAATGCATAAGACATCTCCAATTATTTCTTAGAGAGTCAAACAGAGAAACTTCACAGTTGCCCCTGTCCCCAGGTAGCTCATTATGCAAGACATCTTGGTGGGTAGGAAGGGATGGCATAGAAAAGTTGTCAAGAAATGTGAAGCTCTTGTTCAAACCTTAGTGAAACAACAGAGCAGGTGTGGCACTTGGCTCACTTCGTAACAAAGATGGGGGAACCTTCATTATGGGGAGTCACAGTGAAGTGAACACAGGAGAGCACAGCGAGCCTCCCCAGCTGTGCTAATTACTGAACTGTTCTAGCTTTATCCTGGAACAATCAGCTGAAGCCCAATGTGCAGTCTGCTTAGCCTGCAACATGCCGTTGGTTCATTTCTACGGGAGTGTTTTCTGACTCCTCCTGAATCTTTCAGGTGCCTAATGTGGAGTTCATTTGAAGCATCAGTGAGCTCAACAGCAGAAGACAGACAATCAGACAAAAAGCTAGGCATTTCTCTAAGAAAAGATATAAATGTCCAGCGAACACACGAAGGATGCCCAACCTCACCAGATAAGGAAATGCAAATCAGAGGCCTAAGATGATGTCATTTCAGACCCACTATACTAGATACAATTAAAAAAAAAGAAGGAAAATAAGTATTAGTAAATATGTGCAGAATCAAAGTCCTATGTGTTGCTGCTGGGGACAGGAAATGGTTTAGTCACAGTGGAAAACAGTGTATGTGTTATTCAAAACTTAATTCTAGGTATATAAGCAAAACCACTGAAAATGGATACCTCAAGCAAACACTTGTAGGATTGGGTCCACACAAGCTTTATTTGCAAGGCTCAGAGGTGGAGTGAAGAGATGAATGGATACACAAATTTTGGTATGTACGTACAGTGTGATTTTATAAGGCATAAGATAGTCATGAAATACTGATGTAGTTCATCAGTACAATGGCGTGCATGACCCTACTGTAGAGTATTAAGTGAAAGACAATAGACACCAAAGCCGCATGCTACGTGATTCAGTCTATGCATTCTATCTAGACAGGTCAATCCTCACAGACAGCTCAGGAGCAAGACTGGGACCAGCTGCTTAGTGGGAGCTTAGGACTGAGGGAAGGGCTTTAGAATGAGATGGGGTATGTATTGCACAACATCAAGAATGTTCTAGACACTGCTGCACTGTTTACTTGAAAATGGTTTGTTCTTCTTGATTGGGGCGTGGGAAAGCTTTCACATATTTACAAACCCCTAGTGTGTGAGTAAATCATAAGTCAAACCTACAGCCAATCACAACTCAGTGTGAAACAGCCTCCATCAAAGAGCTGTAACGGTGCGCTTCACACAAGCCCAAACTCATTTTTGCATTAATATTTTTTTTTAAATATTTTTTGGGGCATGGGTATTTTGCCTGCGTTTATGTATGTGCACATATGTGTAGTTCCCACAGAGACCAGGACAGGGTGTTAGGCTTCCTAGAACTGGAGTCACAGACAGTAGTGAGCCACCATGTAGGTTCTCCTACTGGAATTATACTTAGCTCCTCTGGAAGAGCAGCCAGTGCTCTTAACTGCCAAGCCGCCTCTCCAGCGCTGTCTTTAAATCTTTTAAATTGAACATATTACTTGGTATAGGATATACAAGAAATCAAGCCCCTCTCTCTCATATGAGCATGTGAATGCTTTTATGAGAAATGAAAAACACAGCAAGTATAAAATGGTACGGAAGCAGATTTAAGGTCAATTTACTTAAGGCTGAGTAAAATTCTTTACATTCTTAGTCATTAAGAAAATATATACTTTGCAAAGATTTTGAAGCTAACACACCTGCAAGCAAGCAAATTAAAAAAAAAAAAAAAAAAAGATTCCAAACGACCCAGTTACCTTACTGCTTCTTAGGCAGCTAGATACAAGGAGGGGAGAAAGCCAGGTAAGGAAGACGTCCTGAAATTCCCATGGTAAGTGAGATTAGATAACGCTGAGATGCATGGATTTGGACTCCAGGAGCCCACAGAACACCTTGTAGGCTGACGATGTGATGAACTGCTAACGTGCGCTGAGGGTTCTCACTAGGAGGAGGAGCACCTAGTGCACAGGTTCCCCGCACCATTTTTATCTGGAAGAACACAGGAGCTCTTGGGAGAGCACCCATGGCATGGCCTGGCCGGGAAGCTACCTTAGTAGTTGGACCTAAGACAGAGTGAGGAGGGAACACACAGCTGTAGCCTTGCCTTTGTTTTGACTGTGCAAGCAATTCAGATTTTGGAGTCTGTTCCCTCCTCTGGAAAAAAAAAAATGAAGAAAATATCAAATCCTTCATATGGTGAGAGAAATTAAGGAAGTCACCTGGAACCGGGCCTGGTAAATAATACATTGTAGCTCCCTGACTTCCCACTCCAAAGGAAGGCTCTCCAGGGAGAAGTGTGGCTCACAGCTGTTAGCCCAGCACGCCTTACACACTGCCTCACACACAGAACCCCACAAATACTTGTTGAGATGAATAAGCATCACTCCAGGCTGAAAACAAAAAAAGAGGCACGGGAAGGTGAAGGAAGGAGCAGCTACCCAGGCAAGATGCTCACTTCCACACAGCACAGGCTGGCCCTGTGCTCAGGGCTCCAAAGGCGGTACATGGGGTGGTTACAGTGTATCTGATGCCAGATCCCCACTCAGGGATCATAGACCAATGTATTGGCTCAATAGCTAGTAACACAGGGCCAAGTTTCCAAAACTAACGTAACTAAAACAAGTCGGGACTGGGAAAACAACCTCACAGAAGGCAGGGCTAGTAGGTATATCTGGAAGGTACTTGGGCAGAGAGCTGTCAACAGTAAGATATTCTCCAAGCAAGTAGGAGAATCTGCATGGAAATCTGCCCAGCTGCTTCGAGGCATGGCATGCAGTGTTTTCATGGGAGAAAAACTAAGGGTCTGGGAGTACTCTGACCAATTGTCAATGGCCTCGATCAAATCAGATCCAGCCCTCAAAATGCCCAGTAGTCCCATACAGGTACTGACTCCAGGCTTCACTCAGCATGGGTTCATTCACTGTGTGTGACACATTAGAATCTGGGCACAGGAGACATTCTGGAGTAGTATAGACAGGTAGAGAGAAAAAAAGGGAACCTTTGTGTTCTTAAGAATATGTGAGCCTCAGAGGTAGGTGGATCTCTGAGTTCGAGGCCAGCCTGGTCTACAGAGTGAGTTCCAGGTCAGCCAGGGCTACACAGAGAAACCCTGTCTCGAAAAACAAAACAAAACAAAACAAACAAAAAAAGAATATGTGTTCCTCAAAACTGGCAAGCATCCTTTTCAAAGCTTTCCTGTCAACAGATATGTGATCTCTGTCCTTCAGTAAAGGAGCTATCTTCTAAATGATGCCAACCACAAAGCTGTCGGAGGAAAGATCACTGCACTGAGGCTCAATTCTGAGGCCACTCCGAAGACCGATGGACACCCTTCCTAACAGAGCCAACAAGGGCTGTGTCAAGGTCATCCTTCAATCAGATAACCAAGGTAACCAGGGAAGCTAACGTCCTGGCGTTCTCAGAGTCTCGACTCACTCTTGAAAAGGTCAGTGTGAGAAGTGGGTAGAGTGGGACGGTCCACACAGAAGATCAATAAAAACCTGTGAGTAATTTCAGAGCCATTTCTCAGAAAAACGGGTGTGTTTTAAAAGAATATATAATAAATGGCAGTCACGTGGCTTCATTGCTGGCTGTTCTCTGGCAGCTCTGCATTTTCAAACTCAGAAGCGTCTCTTAACCTCTCCGCATTCAACCATTGCACATAAGGTGAGCTTTCAGGAACCAATGCCAAGCATCTCAAGGGGAGATGACAGACATACAGGAAAGTGTTAGGGTGCTGTGGAGTGTCGCGAACCAGGCATATCCACTGATACATGTCCTGAATCAGTGCGGCCTTACGTCTTTTATAGAGCTCTGCTTCTAGGCTAAAGCATGCCCCAGCACAGGGAAACCGCTTTCCTAAGGAAGTTCCTGCTTTGCCATGGCCTGCCAAGATGGAGTTTCATTTTATAGCCAGAATAGCAACCAAGAACTCATAGGATCATTCATGAATTTAGACTACCAGTAAAACTTACAGAAATCAACACTGGATGGCTACCCTATTTTTACCTAAAATAAAGCATTTTTTTAAAAAAAGGAATAAATATGTTTGTCATAACAATGTGAAGGAAGGACTCCATTAATTTCCTATACAACTGTGTCTAACATTCGCGCTTCCTTTTCCGCTCTGCTTTCTCTAGTCTACTTTGAATTATTTCCATTGTTTTCTTTACATTCGCCCACACATAGCTTTGCCTGCAATCTGCCTTACCTTGTAGGTAAGGTAAATAACTTACCTAGTTATTTGTCTATATCTCTTTGCTCAGTATGATCAATCTTCACCTTTACGTTGATATCAATGTTTCTTATACAGTCATCCTTCAAATTAGAGACTTTTCTTCTCCTTTTATGGTTCTAAAAAGTGGTCCACAAGCTGTGGTCACCAGCATGAGCCTGCTTCTAGTTCAAAAGCTCTGGACAGGCCCCTGGTGAGCACAGAATCTAAGTGGCAACGTGGCATATCATCTTTAAATGACCACGCACACATGCTGGGTCTCATTGGTGAGATGCATCTATATGGGGCTACTTTGAGACTGCTGGCTTTGGATCTGATATAAGAGGTGCTTTATGTCATTGCATGTGGCTGCACAATCGTGCGTTGGCTGGAATTGGGATGGCAAGAAGCAAGTGGCTGACTAACACTGGCTAGTCTCTTGCTTACTGCCACTCCGTTCCAAGGGCAGTCACTTCTAGTCCTGGTTCAGAGTTCTGGGGCCTGTTTCCTGGAATGGCTCTCACGGCTGTCGTGGGAGTCAGGCTGTGTGCTTTGGCTCTCATGGGAGAGCCAGGAAGGCTAGAGAGAGGCATTCCGGTCCCTGTGTACATACCCGGTTGAAGCCTGCATGAAGAAGAGGAAGGACTGAGGCCTCTTCATGGTCATCAGATCTGCAGCAAAGCAGAAAATGTGGTCACTCAGCAGATACAAACCAGGATTCCTCACACTGAAACATGGAGAGAGAGCAATGAGGCCATTGGCGGTCACACCGGAGATGCTTCCTGAACCGCGTTTTGTCCAAGGAGCACCTGCCTTCAAGGACACAGACTCCATCCACATCTATCTTCCAGAGGCAAGCGGAACACACATAGTAGACGAAGCAATAGCAGTATGGTGTGAGCGCTCTCTGCGCAGGAGAAAAATGCTCTCCACGGTGGCGCGCCCTTTGGGGTTGGAGCAGATCTAAGAGAGCAGTGCCATTTAAGGACATGTCAACTATGCTCCTTAGCATGAGGCTGCTGTCCCTAACCCAACTGGATGCACAACTCCTACTCCAGGGTCTATTTGGGCCCAAATCTCGAGATGCCATCCCCCCCCCCCAAAGCACACATTATAGTCTATAGGATCATACAACCAAGTGGCAAAGAAGAGTCAGAGCGAACAGAAATGAAGAAGGGAGGGAAACGAAAACTGACACTGTCACCCGTTTCCTGAGACAGTTTCCTATATCGAGCCTGGAGCTACGCCATGAGTAAAAAGGTGGGCTGAAGACCAGAATGTCATGAGGATGCCTGATAACTCAACTGTCACCATCAAGAAACTGAAAGACAGTCCCTGAGACAGCCAGGCACCCCTGGGGACAGAGTTCCCCATTCTTTGCACCTCAGCCCAAGGAAGGCATCAAGGGATGAGCCTCATACTGCAGTATCTCAACATGAGGCTCTGATTGGCTCCTGGCCATGGCTTCCTCCTGGGCCAGAGTGGCCTACTGTGCATATATTCCAGCTCTCCCTGGGCCAGCCTGCCCTTGGAAACCCCACATCTTCTTGTCAGAGCTATTGGTCTGTCTGTTCCTTGGTGGCAAAATTTGTGCCAAATGCCATAACAAGGCCAAGTCCAATAGGTCCTGGATCCTAATTAAGACCTTAGTCTCGCTGAAGCTCATGACAGACATTGATTGACTACAACAAATTTTGCCCTTAGCAAGGACTTCAACAATTGTGGAACAAACTACTTCTCTCTTTCAGCCTGCCTTTGCATTTTAAGTGAAGAATATTGCAGACACTAAACCCAGCAGAGCAGTCTCATTCCAGGGTGTCAGTGTAACTATAGCTGGGCCAATCTTCTTTGCAGTTCAAAACCAACTAAGCCTAAGGCCTACTCACAGCCTAAGCCACATGACAATCCTCCCAGGGCCACAGCCTAAGGCCTACTCACAGCCTAAGCCACATGACAATCCTCCCAGGGCCACAGCCTAAGGCCTACTCACAGCCTAAGCCACATGACAATCCTCCCAGGGCCACAGCCTATGGCCTACTCACAGCCTAAGCCACATGACAATCCTCCCAGGGCCACAGCCTAAGGCCTACTCACAGCCTAAGCCACATGACAATCCTTCCAGGGCCACAGTCTATGGCCTGCTGTTAGTCACATGACAGTCCTCCCAGGGCCACAGTCTATGGCCTGCTGTTAGTCACATGACAATCCTCCCAGGGCCACAGCCTATGGCCTGCTGTTAGTCACATGACAGTCCTCCCAGGGCCACAGCCTATGGCCTGCTGTTAGTCACATGACAGTCCTCCCAGGGCCACAGTCTATGGCCTGCTGTTAGTCACATGACAGTCCTCCCAGGGCCACAGCCTATGGCCTGCTGTTAGTCACATGACAGTCCTCCCAGGGCCACAGTCTATGGCCTGCTGTTAGTCACATGACAGTCCTCCCAGGGCCACAGCCTATGGCCTACTGTTAGTCACATGACAGTCCTCCCCAGGGCCACAGCCTATGGCCTGCTGTTAACCACTGGACAGTCTTTGCCAGAGCCACAATCCTTTTCTTGCAGTGAATTTGGCACCTCTGCACTCTCTACATTCTGAAGTGAAAACTCAAACCCTTCTCTATTTTCTTCAAAGAGCAAAGACAAACTAGAACATCCCGAGTCTCGGCGTTTCTACTCATTGTTGGCATGTCATGGTGATGAGTAAACCTGTTTTCCCCCATGAAGTGTGTGAGAACGTGCTAACAGCAATTATGTAAGAAGGAGGGCGGGGGACCTAAGTATTTCTGGAAACTTGGAAAACAAAGCCCTCAAAGTAAGTTCCAGAAGTGGCAATGTAGGATCTGGGATGTGCCATCACAGAGCTGGCTCAAACACTGGGCTAAGTCATGTGCCTCAGATGGAACAGGAATGCTGGAATGGGGGTGCTGTTGGAGTGGGAGTGTTTCTGAGATGGTTTGTGCTGCTAGGATGGAGGTGCTGCTGGGGTGGGGGTGGTACTGAGGAGGGGGTACTGCTAGGGTAGGGGTGGTGCTGAGGTGGGGGTGCTGTTGGAATGGAGGTGCTGCTGGGGTGGGTGTGCTGCTGAAGTGGGGGTGGTACTGAGGAGGNGGTGGTGCTGGGGTGGGGGTACTGTTGGAATTGGGGTGCTGCTGGGGTGGGGTGCTGCTGGGATGGGGGTGCATCTGGGGATGGGTTGGTGCTGAGGTAGGGATGGTGCTGAGGAGGGGGTGGTGCTGGGGTGGGGGTGCATCTGAGGATGGGGTGCATCTGAGATGGGTGTGCTGCTGGGGTGGAGACCTGCTGAGCTAGGGGTGCTGCTGAGGAAGGAGTGGTGCTGAGGTAGGAGTGGTACTGGGGTGAGGGTGCTGTTGGAGTGGGGTGCAGCGGAGGAGGGTGTGGTGCTGTGGGGGTGCTGCTGATGTGAGGGTACTGCTGGGATGGGGGTGCTACTGAGGTGGGAGTACTTAGGGGAAGGGGTACTTCTAGAATGAGTCAGGGGTGCACTTACGCTTGTGAAACGACAGCCAGAATCACCGTATGCTCAGAGGGGTTTGTGGCCCGGATTGACCTGTAAAAAGAAGGTTCAAGTCAAAACATTGATCTGTGCTTTGTTGCTCTGAACTATTGTGGAAACTTCTTTGCATTGATAGTGTCACCAAATCAAATCATCCTTTAAAGAGAAAAAAAAAATCTCAGAACACACATGAGACAGCAGAGAAAGAAGACCTTGTTGATCAGGACAATATCTTCAATCTATTTATTTATTTATTTATTTGTAATTGTTTTAACTCCTGGGAGATTTTCCAAAAGGTCAGCCTCACCAGTTTTCCACTTCAACAATTGGCAAATTCCATTTAAGACTCATGTTCTCTGACTGAAAACGTTTTCTGACTCCGTTTTTAAAACGATGGCAGCCCTACAGGCCTCAAGTGATCAGCTTGGCCCTCACCAGGTTGGATTACATTCCTTTCAAAACAGTAGATCATACAGAAAGTTGATTTGAGAATAAAAGCAAGAGTACTTGCTGGCAGATGGACAGACACGTGAGTTAGATTGTGCTAAAGATCAGAGACTCCCTTGCTCCCACCGTTATCCTGTCATGGATGCTTATGTACTTTACAAGAGTTGGGTATCAGCCACCAACAGATTGGGAAAGGATTTTTACCAATCCTAAATCTGATAGGGGACTAATATCCAATATATACAAAGAGCTCAAGAAGCTGGACTCCAGAAATTCAAATAACCCCATTAAAAATGGGGTACAGAGCTAAACAAAGAATTCTCAAGTGAAGAATACCAAAGCACTGAGAAGAACCCTAAAAAATGTTCAACATCCTTAGTCATCAGGGAAATGCAAATCAAAAGAACCTTGAGATTCCACCTCACTCCAGTCAGAATGGCAAAGATCAAAGATTCAGGGGACAGCAGATGTTGGCGAGGATGTGGAGAAAGAGGAACACTCCTCCATTGCTGGTGGGATTACAAGCTTGTACAACCACTCTGGAAGTCAGTCTGGCAGTTCCTCAGAAAATTGGACATAGTACTATCAGAAGATCCAGCAATACCTCTCCTGGGCATATACCCAGAAGATGTTCCAACTGGTAATAAGGACACATGCTCCACTATGTTCATAGCAGCCTTATTTATAATAGCCAGAAGCTGGAAAGAACCCAGATGTCCCTCAACAGAGGAATGGATACAGAAAATGTGGTACATTTACACAATGGAGTACTACTCAGCTATTAAAAACAATGAATTTATGAAATTCTTGGGCAAATGGATGTATGTATCTGGAGGATATCATCCTTAGTGAGGTAACCCAATCACAAAAGAAGTCACTTGATATGCACTCACTGATAAATGGATATTAGCCCAGAAACTTAGAATACCAAGATACAATTTGCAAAACACAAGAAAATCAAGAAGAACGAAGACCAACGTGTGGATACTTCATTCCTCCTTAGAATAGGGAATAAAACACCCATGGAAGGAGTTACTGAGACAAAGTTTGGAGATAAGGCGAAAGGATAGATCATCCAGAGACCCCACCCGGGGGGCGGGGAGGGATCCCATAATCAGCCACCAAACCCAGACACTATTGCATATACCAGCAAGATTTTGCTGAAAGGACCCTGATATAGCTATCTTGAGTGAGGCTATGCCAGTGCCTAGCAAATACAGAAGTGGATGCTCACAGTCATCTATAGGATGGAACACAGGGCCCCCAATGGAGGAGCTAGAGAAAGTACCCAAGGAGCTGAAGGGGTCTGCAACCCTATAGGTGGAACAACAATATGAACTAACCAGTACCCCCAGAGCTTGTGTCTCTAGCTGCATATGTAGCAGAAGATGGCCTAGTTGGCCATCATTGGGAAGAGAGGCCCCTTGGTCTTGTAAACTTTATATGCCCCAGTACAGGGGAACGCCAGGGCCAAGAAGTGGGAGTGGGTGGGTAGGGGAGCATGGTGGGGGGAGGGTATAGGGAACTTTCAGGATAGAATTTGAAAATCATTCAGAAAGAAGATAAGTTTTGTTCTTTGAGACAGTGTCTTACTATGTAGCCCAGGCTGACCTCCCCCCCTCAGTTTCTCACGTGCTGGCATAATAGCATTACACACACACACACACACACACACACACACATACACACACACACACAGAGGTATTACTACATAGAATATTTCTATGGAGAAAGACAAGATTTGAAACCATTTAAACACTTAAACACTGGTTAATTAACAAAAATTCTTTGGTAAAATGTAAGTCATCAAAAAATAGCAAGGCAAGTTTGCTGGTGATTAAAAGATTTTAACCCACTAACATTTTTGTGAGTATACCAAAAGTTTTAAGAATCAATTTTTCTACTTCTTATTTACTAGTATTCAATAAAAGTCCAGCCCCTCCCTGGGTAACTTCTAAGCACCCCACCTCTGCAGACGGCTCAGTTCATCCTGAGTGAATTCTTAAGACTGTCCATTTATTTATGAACAGACAGGTGCCTGCTTCCCAACGTGCAAGCCTTTCTATAAACAAGTGGGGGGGGGCACAGGCCCCCGGGGACACTCTGGTGCTGAGGTGGCTGCCTTCTTCCCTCTGGCAAGCCTGCTGCACCCTGCTGTATCTATCCATCTGTGTCACGTATGGAAAAATTTTTCTGTTTCACACATTTCTGATGCTCATTCTGGGACAGAATAATGAAGTTTAAAATATCTACTTTAAATCTAAACTACGTGTAATCAAATCTGTGTGAATTTTAATGACTCTTTTATGAGCAATACTCCGGAGGGGCGGGGGACCATCTTTAAGTTTTAGGATGAGTCCAGCTGAGTCCATCTTTAAACTCAATGCAATTCAAACATGCAGACATTGGAAGGCAGGATGTATCTTAAGAAGACGCTACAGTCCAGGGTCAGTGCTAGGAGCCAAAGCTGCCTAAAGAAATTAAGAGCAGATGGGGTGGTAGGCTTTACTAAGCACCTTGGGTGGAGGAAGGAAGGTACCTGCACACGGCTTCTGCATCAAAGTTCCGGCTCTGCCTGTGATCGATCACGATAATTTCATGGTGCTTGTCCAGAAAGCACTCGAGGGCCGACTCCGGCGTGCGAGCAATGTTGCATCTGTAGCCAGCTCTGTCACAGGCCCACCAGAAGCCATCACTCTGGCTATCTTCCTTTGCAAAGATTAGCAGAACCTGAAATAGAGAGTAGAGCACTTGAACTGAAACCCACACCCTCGGTACCACATTGAAACCACTGGCTATACTGGCTAAACACGGCTCTCGATGAGAGCTGTCTGGGTTCAAATCTAGCTCCTCCAATAATTTCTGGGATCTCCAAATAAACTATGCCAACTTCCTGGCCTGGCTGGGATCTAGTTGGGAGGACGGAGAGCGGAATACAGGTAGGTGCTCAATCATTCTTGTACGGGGTGGGTGTTGCTGGCTACGGTAGGAGGTTTTCCTTCAGTTAGGCCTATTTTTAGGAGAGGAAAACAGCAAAATGAATGCCAGGATAACTAACGTGGGTTACGAAGGTTACATGATGATTTGCAAATGTACACATCTGGTTCAGTGCAAACAGTATTTGCTTCCAAGTCCTGGGAGACTCTATGCGCTCAGCACTAGAACAGCTGTAAAGACACAGGAACTTCAGAGAACTTACAACAACCTGAGAGATTAATTTAAACATCCAAACTCTTGCCAAGATGGGAAAAGGCTGAATGTGACGCTGGCAGAGCTGAACTAAGGACCATCTGCCTCATCATCGCTGGGCTCAGGAACCCAGAGTCTCTGGAAGTTAGGAAGCTAGACAAGTCTCACTATCACTTGAACCTGTTTAGGGCTGGTCCTGTTTTCCACCATGTTCCTGTGCCCAGCAGAAGGCTGGTGCTCCCGAGATGCCCAGTAAGAACTTGATAATTGAGACACTGACTACTTGTAGGGTTTTATAAGAACTATAAGAAGACTATTTCTGTTTTGTTTTTGAGAACGGGGCTTGCTATGAAGCTCCTGTTAGCCTTGGATTCACAGCCCCTGAGCCTGCCAAGTAACTGGGATTACAAAGCAAAGGTCTTTATGACTCTCATAGTAGGAGTGAGGCAACCTCCAGCAATATGGCACCATGCAAAAGCATCATAATCAAAGACTTTGCTAAGGCATTTAACATTCTCCAGCATTCAACTCTGGTTTAAATAATTAGGGATAGAATAGTAGTCTCTCAGCATGAAAGGACTTTTAAAGCAACCCCATAGGTCATGGTAAAATACCCAAAGTGTTTCTGTTGTCATCAGAACAGAAACAAGCCAAAGTGCCCAACTGCTACCATTAGGTTTGAAAAAAATGTCTTATTATTTGAACATTAGAAACCCATAGGGAAGTAGACACAAGAATATAATGAATCTCACCCACCCATCAATCAGTTTTGGCAATCATCAACTGCCGGCCAATATGGGCTTGCTCTAGCCCAGTGGTTCTCAAGCGTCCTAATGCTGTGACCCCTTAATACAACTCCTCATGTTGTGGTGACCCCCCCAATCTTAAAATCATTTTGTTGCTACTTCATAACTATAATTTTGTTACTGTTATGAATAGCAATGAAAAGAGTCTGATATGCAAGGCCTGTGGTGGTTAAGACTCTATTCCACATCTTGTGTGTGTGTTTGGCAAATCCACCTAGCATATCCAATCCACACACATCTGTTAAACAGAAAGAGTCATTCGTATAAGTATACAACTACATTACTATTTGGTACCTAAACCTCCCCTAATAATCCCTGAATAGTATCAGCAGTATTCAATTATACACACCAATCATCTTACACTCCCAATCATTTTCTGTTTTCTCAAATATCATGCTTCCAGAAGCAGAATAATATATATATATTATTAATTATTAGTAATATATATATATTTTTTCAGCATAATTTTAACATTTTTCCAGCCTGTGATTTCAAACCATCTACCGGAAAACACGGGCCAGCTCTATTTACTCATTCGAGCCTGGGTCTATCCTTCCTCAGTCTGGGATGCTTTTAGGTCTCTAGGTCCTGCTAGAAAGAGGCAGGAGGTGGCTCTCCTGAGAGAGGCGAAGGGCACCTCCTTGTGGGCTGTAACAGAACAAAGCCTTCAGACCAAGTGTTGCTACAGCAAAGATAATGAGGAAAGTCAGGTAGAAGCTTGTGTAAAAAGTCATTAGCCTCTTACTCAAGATAACTGATATTACAATGAGAAACAGCAGAAGCTAAGAGCCAGATGCTGACGGAATCTTCTCTAATCTGTCTGGTTATGCGATGGGTTTATAAACAAAAATCTCAACAATGCACATCTATTTCCTCTTGATCATTATTGCCCAAAATTGACTAGTACAATAAGAATCACAAGTCTCCTCTCTCCTACTGGGCTGTGCTACAGATTCCCAACAACCCCATTCGCTTCATATGTTTTTACATAAGACTGGAATGCCTCACTTTAGAAATCATTAGCAGGAGGCATCATTCTACAAACTTTTCCTGAACACTTATTGTATGCTTGATAATTGAAAAAAAAATCACTTAGTGTAGGTTGTTGGACAAAATAAAAACTCCTTGTTGGACAAAATATAAACTCCTTGTTTGCCATGGTAAGTAGCAAATAATAGGATATGCACACTGAGTAATGACAGTTGGAAAGTTAACAAGTGATAAAATCCATCTAAAAGGAGACTTCAGAATGGGTGCCAACACAGGGAGGAGGAGGTAGGTGGTCAAGAAAGGAGTTGGTGTCTGGAAGGAAAGCTCTCAGAGAGAACTCTTTAAGCCCCTAAGACAGCAGCTCTCAACCTTCCTAATGCTGCGACTCTTCAATCCAGTTCCTCATGTTGTGGTGACCCCCCCCCAATAACGAAATTATTTCTGTTGCTACTTCATAACTGTAATTTTGCTATTGTTGTGAATCATAATGTAAATACCTGTGTTTTCCAATAGTCTAAGGCAACCCCTGTGAAAAGGTCAGTTCACCTCCAAGAGGGTGGAGATTCACAGGTCTGTGACTGTGCCTGGAGTGTCTGTGTACAGAGTAACTGAGGTAAGATGGAAGGGTGGGAACAGGTCATGATTGAAGCAGATTTGGCCATCTAGATTAGACCATTGTAGGCCAATTTACAGATAAAAAAAACTAGGCATAAGACTGCTTTAAACCATGGGACTGTATTAACCATGCTATGACAGGCAGTTTTGTCTATCAACTGGGCTACATCTGGAATCAACTGAACCCACGCAGCTGGGCACACCTGGAAGTGACCATATGAGCTGGAAAGGCCAACCCTAAATCTGGGCCACACCCACTGATGGCAGCCTACATAAGTGACATGGAGGAAAGAAGCATTTGCTTTTAGCCTGCTTGCCCTCATTGTTGCTGGCAAGTTCATCTATTCTGATGCTGAAACATTCCGTTGACGGTATTAGAACCCACTTCTCAGAGATTCCAATGTAGACTGAAGACCGGCAGCTCTCTAGGGTTTCCTGGGGGACCCCACTCCTGATTTGAACTGCTGAGATATTCAGTCTCAAAGACCAAACAACTATCAAGTCCTTGGCTTTTCTATCAGGACACAGCCGTGGTTGGACTACTCAGATCACACAGCCTGTAAGCTGCTCTAATAAGTTCCCCATATATATCATCATGACTTGATATTGACCAGTCCAATAGAACTCAGGACTACTCTCTCCTATTGGACCATTGCTACAGATTATAACCAATCTAATTCATTTCACAAGACTGGAATGTTTTTCCACTCTTTGAAAAAATAGCAAGAGGCATTATTCCACAAATATTTTCTGAACACCAACCATGTACTATATACAAATATGTATACATATATTAATATGCATGTGTAAAGTAGTTTTTCTTTTCATTCTATCAGTTCTGTTCCTTTAGAGAATTCATGTTTTGACATCTGAGTTTTGACATTGGGGAGACAGTATCTCTCAGAGTTAATGAATTCCTTGAGATGAGAAATGACTGCCCAGGTGCTCAACACATGTGTGCACATGTCCATGCACACACACACACACACACACACACACACACACACACACAGGCACAACACAGACACACAGACAACAGACACACACACAGACACTTTGCAAGCCTTCTGTAGATTCTGCAAAAAAAATTGAACCTCCCTCCCTCCCTCCCTCCCTCCCTCTGTGTGTGTGTGCACATGTGCACATGCATGTATTTGCAATATTAGGAACTGAACTCAGGAGCACATACATACTATGTGAGCACTGCCACTGAGCTATAGTCCCATGGTCTTGTTGATTACCCAGGCTTTCCTTGAATTTATAGTCTGGAGCTGCAAGCAGTTGAGGTTTGGTCTTTTGTTGTATATTGTGATGCTAAGTGTGGATCCCCAAGACCTGGTCACCCCAGAGATGAGAGAGTCTGCATGTAGACTCAAGAGAAGCTATGTGACTTTGCTCCCAAGTTATTTCCGATTGGTAAACAAAGATGCCAACAGCCAATGGCTGGGCAGAAATGACAGCAAATTTTAGGACTCCTAGGTTTGGGGTTGAAGGAGTGGAGGAGAAGAACGTGAAGGAGGAAAAGAGTCACAATGGGTTATGAGTCAAGAAAACATGGCCCCTAGGGCTGGTTAATTGAAGTTAAGAGCAGCCCAAATGAATCATAGTAAGTAATAACTCAGGGTTACCTATAGGAAACTAGATTCTAGTAGATTAGAGGGTAGATATCTGCCCAGCTTTTGTGCTGAATAAGGTTCATTGTAAATATAAAGATTGTGCTTGTCTTTTATCCAGGAACTGAACGATAAGGAGGGGTAGAAATCCTAGATTGGGATTAAAATGTTCTACCACAGTAAGTGAACATCATCTTTCCATACTGTCCTCTGCCAAGTTGGGTTCTGTCCAGATAAGAACACACTTATAGGAGCCTCTTTCCCATGGTAGAACCAGATCATAAAGCATTAAAGAATAGTCTGGATACACATAGTGACCGTTGAAGGTTTCTGTCTTAAACTTGTGATCTTCCTACCTCAGCCTACAAGATAGCTGGGATTATGGTCTACACCACCAGACCCAGCTGTACTAATATATTTCTTACTTGCTTACTTTTGGGTATAAAGGCTGCTGTTATTGCAAACTTTAAAACATAAATACAGCCCAAAACAGCTTTAAATATTTATAGACTCATGGCCATTTGTGGACACTTAAGGACCATCAACAAATGCAAATCTCATACAATGATTCTACAATATATACTTCTTAGAATTCATCATTTAAGGCATATAATTGAATTTGTTTTGAAGTGGGAAGGACAAAATGACCCTCCCACTTACTTACCCTAAACATAATAGTCTACATTCACTTGAAGAATACTTATTTGGTGACATATTATGCAAAGTGTTTAAGGACTGGTATGAAAGAGAGGCTAACCACAGGCTAACCACTGCTCCCCAGACCCTGGCAGGGGAGAGAGGGGCAGATGATGACCATCAGAACACTCTCAAGTGGTGACCACAGACAGAGCAAGTGCACAGATCCAGACCCAAGAGAAGCAGCAGAGGGGATAAGTTTGGTGGCAGCAATCTTACTGCTGTAGTCTCTCTGCTGCATGCGAAGACCTGGGCTGACCTCTTTCATTCTGGCCATGTTGGGTTCTGCCAAGAAAGAGCACAACTACAGGCATCCTCTTCATAAAAATGGCCAAAGAGCAAAGAGCGGTGTGCATAAACATTGTGACCTTCAAAGGTTTCTGTCAAAACCCTGTGAGGTTTAGCTTGTTGGTAGTAAATGTATAGACAACTGCAGGAAGACTATTTGCCCAGCATGCTGTAGTTGAGAACATTAGGAACACCGAGGTGTGATGTGCTGTCTTCTTCTCAAAGCTTCCCAAAATCAGCTGAACAGTGCTGGCCACAGACGCCTGATGAGGAGGTGGCATCTTATCTAAGCCTTGACAAATTGTCCTCTGTATTGCCAGTGTCACAGCATTCCTGGAAAACCTTTAATTTGTGTGACATGTTTGGCTGGCCTCACTTCCTCTGTGGTGCCACCACCCCCTTCAGAGCATCAATATATTGTATTCACACCGGGTTAAGTGTCGTGTCCAGCGTCCTCACAGGCACCAGCAACAATGCTCTCCTGGGCAGCAATGTCGTCTCTAAGTCTGTTTTTATTTGAGCAACATGTCGCAGCACCGCCTCTTTTTGTTTATTGCTTTGTGTTTGTTGGTTCACTGCTCCGTCAATGGTCTACTTTGTATTCGGTTGTGTGGTTTCATCATGGAAACACAGGAGGCGACACAACAGCACACTTTGCTGTCAGTGCTTCGTCTGAGTGACAGATGGAAAGGAACCAACGACAGAGGTTTTGAAAGAGTGGCACTTGATGCCTGATTTGTGGGCTGAAGAGCTACTGGTGAGGCCTCTATAGTTATATAGACTTTATATAATGATTCACAGTGAAGACACCCAGTAACTCTGCTCTGAGGTAATGGGGCAGGGCTAAAGGTATTTAACGTCTGTTGACATGGCACACACTAGGGTGGGTACCTGCACTGCTTTTCAGTGTAACTGCAAAGACCTTATCGGTCGCCAGGCAAACAACCGCTCAAGTTCTCATGGAATTTTGCCAAGATCTTCTTACAATCATAAACGTTCATTTGTTGTTCACCCTAAGCCAGAACAACATGATAAGGGCTGAGCCGGGGCTGGGAGAGGCTAGGGGGGCTGTGAATGGCAGTATCAGCAGCCGAGGCCACGGGCTGCAGGGGTCCCCAGGGTAGCAAGGGACTCTGGGGACCACACATGCCACTACAGTCCCTAGGCCAGGATGAGTGACTGCTCCAAGCAGTGTGGCAGAAGCCCACGCCTCCCTACCCTGTTTCAGCAACCTTCCATGCCAGCCCATGGCACTTTGCCTTTCCTGAGAATCCTGGTCACAACCCTGAGAAAAAACTCAGAAGTATCCTTGTAAGGCTACCAACAGTCTCTTTCTGATAATGAAACTATTTTCTCTGAGGAAAAGATGTAAACAAAACTAGCTTGTCCCTGACCTGAAGAAGGTGGTGCTAGTGTTATGATTTGTGTTCTTTCCTTTTTCCATTGTGTATGTGCATGCATGTATGTGTGTATGCATGTATATGTGTGTGTGCATGTATGTGTGTGCATGTTTATATATGTGTGTGCACATGCATATGTGTATATATGTGCATGTGTGCTCATGTATGTGTGTGCAGACATGCAGTGTGGGCACATGTGTATACATGTGTGTGTGCACTTGCATGTGTGTGTTCTTGCATGCCCAAGCATGGTGTTAGGAATCATCTCTTTTCCACTATATTCACTGAGGCAGGGTCTCTCAATCAATCCCAGAGTTTACCAATCGATACAGCTAGTGGCACAAGCCAGCCTGCTATGGGGATTCCCAGTTTCTGTCTCTGACTGGAATTACAGGTAAGCTCACTCAGCTTTTCTTCACTTTCCTGGCAAGCACTTTAACCACCGAATTATCTTCTCAGCCCCTGGTTTGCGCTTTCTTTACACAGGTTGGTCCATGTGTCTTCAAATAGACTCCCAACATCTATACTGAAAACCCAACTTTTAGTATAGTTTCTTGGATTGTAAAGCACCTCTAGGTAGCAAGGGGAATCTGGAACATATCAACATACATAAGTCACACAAGATATACCCATACGACACTAATCAACTAGCCAACTTGATTTGAGGGGGAGCCAATCAAAGGTCAGTGTGGAATACTGCCCTGAAACTTACTATAAGTATTCCTAGAAAAGTGACGCAGGGGGGCGGGAGTTTGAAGGGAGTTTCCTTCGGGCCAGCCATTATATCCAGAGTACTTGAAGCACTCTCTTACCTAACAGCCCTTCTGCGATTATTTGACTGTTGCCACTGATAGCATTTTACAGACCTCATCTTGGATGATGGGTAAGAGACAAATTCATAGTTATACAAATACCAAGGTATGAACTGAGGTTGGCCTAGGTAGAAGGCAGAATTGGATAGTAACAGGAGGGGCAGATAGGAAGGACAGCAGCACTTCATGGTGTCTCATCGCCGTGTGGCAGTCAGCCATGAGGCCTCGTGCTCTCTGACATATAGAGCCCAATATAAGCCTGGCATGGTGGCTCATGCTTGCAATCCCAGCACTTCTGAGATTGGGCTAATCTAGGCTGCACAGTAGATTTCAGGCTAACCTAGGCTACAGAGACACTGTCTCAAAAAACAAACAAACAAACCCAACAACACTCTACTCAATGATAACTTGGTCAAGGAAGAAATAAAGAAAGAAATTAAAGACTTTAGAATTTAATGAAAATGAAGACACATCATACCAAAACTTATGGAAAACAATGAAAGCAGTGGTAAGAGGAAAACTCATAGCTCTGAGTGCCTTCAAAAAGAAACTGGTGCAAGCATACACTACCGGCTTGACAGCACACCTAAAAGCTCTAGAACAAAAAGAAGCAAATTCACCCAAGAGGAGTAGACAGCAGGAAAGAATCAAACTCAGGGCTGAAATCAACCAAATAGAAACAACAGGAACTATACAAAGAATCAGCAAAACCAGGAGCTGGTTCTTTGAGAAAATCAACAAAATAGATAAACCCTTAGCCAGACTAAGACAAGGGCACAGAGACAGTATCCAAATTAACAAAATCAGAAATGAAAAGGGTGACATAACAATGAAATATATCTTAAAATAATTATTCTGTTTGTTGAATATTATGTTGAAAATATTAAAATCATGCACTACAAAAAAAAACAATATTTAATGGCTCTAGAGAAATGTATTGCTATATAAACAGAGAAGAGTACTTTTTGAGGAATCTGCCTTGCTAGAAAAAGGTTAGGCCCCTGCTATGGGGATTTAGTTCAAGCTCATTGGCAAGTCCGGGCTCTAAGCAGAGGCACGTAGATTCTACACACTGGGGAAATAAGCCTGCTCCAGGCATTGATAGAGAAGAGACTGCTTGCTTTCCAGACAGCACCACACTGATATGAATTTACTGCTTCATAATAATCCCGCTACGTTTTATTTTCTAGCCAAGATTGAAAACGACAACTGTGTTGGTGAGTCGCATCCACTCACGGGGGAGAGATGTATTGCACAGCTCAGTGTGGTCTTCTAGCACATTCTGCCCTTCCTGCGCTCCTGGCAGCATTGCGTGGATTGCCTCAGCCTCAAATCTACATGTCGGTTCCTCCCAGTGAACTCGGAAATGCTCTCCCAAAGCAAGCACATAGCAAATATTCTTATCTCACCATTTCCTCGAGAGCTTGTCTGATGCACCCAATCAATATTCTTGACATTGCAGTGAAGACACAGAATAGATATTTCCCTACAAGGGGAGTGGCAAAACCAAAATGAGAGCCCTGGGACATAGCTTCATGTTTCTGAGACAGTTGCAGAATCAACAGCAGACAAAGGATCCGATGCCAGCTAGCCACGCCTCTGTGGCCCAGGCTTTGAACCTCTCTCTGTGTGTGGCCAGAGAGCATCCTGCCATCTCCCAACCTGGTGCATCGAGTCGTCTACACAGTAGAGACTCAGAGTCTTAATCTTTTATATGTTTTTAAGGCTTTAAAAATAACTTTTATGTCTCCCCCTCACTCGGAGAGACGTGTGTGTGTGTGTGTGTGTGTGTGTGTGTGTGTGTGTATTCGCACACACCTATATGTACCATGACTCTTGTGACAGTCAGAGGACAACCACTGGGAGTTAATTCTCTCTTCTCTGTATGTGTTCTGAGAATCAGGCTCTGGTTTATCAGCCTTGGCAGCAGGCATTGCTACCTATTGGCCATCTGACTAGCCCTCTCCAGCTTTGTTTATTTTTGTTTTTTAGAAAAGGTGTTTCCCTGAACCTAAAGCTCCTTAGTTCTGTTAGACTGGAATTCCAGTAAGCTCCAGAATTCTTCTGTCTACCCCCCTTACGCTGGGATGTTGTTAGGCATACGTCACCATGCTTATGCTGGGATGTTAGGCATACATTACCATGCTTATTCTGGGATGTTAGGCACATGTCACCATGCTCAGCTTTGTGTGGGGGTCCTGGGGATCGGAGCACAGGTCCCCATACATGAGTAGCAAGCACTTTGCTGAGGGAGTGATGTGTGCAGCCAGACCCTCCCTGTACACGCTCTTGCCTTTGTGCATCTCTGATTATCCTGGGTATGCAGCTGCAGGGATAACATACCAGTCCTTTCTCTGGACCATGAGTTCATACTATGTGTTTTATTATATTTGAAAGACTAAGTACTCATCAAGGTGTGATGGTTCGTATTACACTCAGCCCAGGGAGTGGCACTATTAGAAGGTGTGGCCCTGTTGGAGTAGGTGTAGCCTTTTTTGGAGTAGGTGTGGGTGTGGGCTTTAAGATCCTCATCCTAGCTACCTGGAAGTCAGCATTCTGCTAGCAGCCTTCAGATGAAGATGTCAAACTCCCACTTCCTCCTGCACCATGTCTGCCTAGATGCTGCCATGCTCCCGCCTTGATGATAATGGACTGAACCTTGGAACCTGTAAGCCAGCCCCAATTAAATGTTGTCTTTTATAAGACTTGTCCTGGTCCTGGTGTCTGCTCACAGACTTAAAACAAAAACTAAGACAGAAGGATATTTTTGTTTCATTTTAAGTATATCAAATACAATCAATTCAAAGTTCTAGACCTCTGTTTTCAGTTCTGGAGAAGCAGTTACAAAATAGTAGCTTAATGTTGCAAAGGATAGATCATACTAGAAAGGACAGAAATACAATGGAGCTTGAGATGTTGTGACAAAATTTGACTGCTTAGCATGTGTAACATATGTATGCCTGCATTGCATAATGTAAAATCTTATCAGAATGAAAACATTGGCTCATCAAAAGCCAGTTATGAAAATGAAAGAAAGAGCCACCAACCAGGATAAAATTTTCTTTTTAAATGTTGAAGAATTTGTAACAATTACATATAAAGAATTTCTTGGGGGTCTGGGGAGGTGCATCAGTGGGTAAAGTGCTTGTAAAAATAAGATGCCTTGAGGTTGTATCCTCAGCACCCATGTAGAAGCTAGTCTCTGCAGCTCAGGTCTACAGCTCCAGGGCTGGGTGGCAGGGAGGAGTGCATCTCCCACTCAGTCTAGACAAACTGGTGAGCTATATCCTAGAGCATAAGGTGGAGACTGGCAGAGGAAGACACCTGACATACACCAGAGGCCTCCACATGCAGAAGCACAAGTATGTCTACCTACACACATGTGCACACATGCTTATACCACACACACACACACACACACACACACACACATACACACACACACACACACACACACACATTCTTCAGTACAATGTCTTTGAAAAATTAACCCAGTCTAAAAAATGAATAAAAGATTTAACCAAATAACTGAAATGAATATTTCAGTATTTAAGAAAATATTAAAATAGCCAAAAAGCAAATGAAAAAGGTTTTCATTGGTCATAAAGAAACATAAATCTCAACTACAGTTGTCTAAGTGCCTCATCAAGTAAGGCAGCTGAATTAAAGACACCCAGCAATGCTCTGGGAGTAACTGAAGTCTCCCATGCCTTGCAAAAATGTAAAATGATGCAACTTTGTTAAGGTGGGGAAATACCTTTAAAAAGCCAGTTGTTTTTCTCAGTGCTGACAACCCAGGGCCACATCTGCTCAGCCAGTGTTCTACTGTTGAGCTACATTTCCAATCTGGGGCAGGGGAGGAGGAAACACTAAACATGTCTTATTCTTGAATTTGTTAGGCAGATTTTTAAAACTGCAGATTTGAAAAGGAAAAATGATCACATGATTTTATGCATTAAAAATCCCAAGGACCCCATAAAAAGGAAAGATCGTATGGGGGCTGGCAAGATGGTTTCAGCAGCTAAGGGGGATTGCCGCTAAGTTTGACCCCTGGAACCCACACAGTGGGGAAACTCCTAAAGTTGTCCCCTAGCCTCCATATGCAACACCATGACACCTGCAGACTCTCTGGTCAAATAAATAAATAAATAAATAAATAAATAAATAAATAAATATCTATCGTATGAGCTCATACAAGAGTTCAGCAAGGCTGTGGGTATTAAGACTCCCAAGACTGTCTTCAAAACTAAGAATCAAGTTGGTGACAGTGGCTCAGTTCACAATTTTAAAATTTCTCGTAACGAGTGTGTGTCTGAGTATGGGTGTGCGCATGTGCATAGAGAACCTGCAAAGGCCCGAGCCATTGCACAGCCCTGCAGCTGGGGTTATGCGTACTTGTAAGCTGCCCAACACGGGTGCTGGGAACTGAACTTGGGTCCACTGCAAGGAGCTGATGCGCCATCTCTCAGCCCCCTGGTTGGTGGCCAGTGTTTGTCAAAGGTGCCAAGACAACGCCGCAGCAAACTGCTGAGTTTTTGAACTAATGTTGCTGGGACAACGGAGCAGCTCACCAGAAGGAGTGGAGCCAGGTTCCTATCTCCTGCTGCAAGCCTAATTCAAAATGGATCATACGGCTGAAGAGAAAGGGTGAGGCCACGGAACACTTGAAATAAGGCACAATAACCGCCCAGGACTTCAGATTCGGCAGGAGATTCCCCAGTACAACATCAAAAGACACCTAATGATGAGGGAAAGATTCAGAAGGATGCTTACAATATACTTTTTGAATAAAGCTTACAAACATTCAAGGAGAGCATGAATCCTACAAATGGACACATATAGATGAAGGGTGAGTATATGATGATAGTTACAGTGTTCAGAGGGAAGGTTGGGAGTTAAACACAGGGATAAACCAAAGGCTTAAACAGTGTCTGCAATGTTGCTTCTAGGGGGAAATGTTCTCTGAAACAAACAGGGCATAATGTTAATATTTGATAGAAGTGAGTAAAATAGTTTATGGTTGGCAAATTACATTCTTAGAAGAACAATATATCCTTATCATGAGCCTTTATTGCCAACACAGCCCAGAGCAAATGGAAGTGGATGAGATGGACATAAGCCTGAATTTGTCCCGCAGGAAGCATTGTGGAAATGGCTTTGGGATGAAACTCACAATATCAGCCCCCTTCTTTATCTCTGCTTTGATTCAAAGCTGGAGTTCAAAGTGTGTGCCCTTAAACGATTACTGGAATTTTCCGCTTGCTCATATTCTATGCAAATAGCCGAGGCTGGTGTTTATTTTCCCTTTTGCTCCTAAATTTGTTTTCATCAAAATTTCCCAAGCTAAAGCCTCTTCCTTTTGTTTTCTTTTCCCTAAATCTGTCATTCCTTTCGAACAACTATAAAGCGTTATTTTTCCTTTGTTCATATCTCGCGTAGCACGTGTCTAGTTTAGTTATTGCTATCATCTTCTTCCTGGGTGGGGTGCCTGCATCTTCACGAATCCCAAGGGCAGCAGAAGTTTCCAGGGGCTGACAAGCTATGGCCAGCCCTTACGAAGCAGAAGCACACTGATTCAGGGCCAAGGGCTGCTGCATGTAAATGATTTAAGTTGTGTCCTCCTTTCCTTTAAGCTTCTGTGCTGAAGAAGGTCCGGGAGGGAAATGGACTAAAGCAGGCACAGCTACCAAGTAGTCAGTGCTAGAGCTGGCCAGCACTGCATGTGCTACTTGTGTAAGTCACAGGGGACGCAAAAGAGCTTCTGTCTATCAATCAATCAATCAATCTCTCTCTCTCTCTCTCTCTCTCTCTCTCTCTCTCTGGTTTTTTGAGACAGGGTTCCTCTAAGTAGTCCTGGAACTCACTCTGTAGACCAGGCTGGCATTGAACTCACAGAGATCCACCTGCCTCTGCCTCCTTAGTGCAGGGATTAAAGGCATGTGTCACCACTGCCCAGCATTTATTTATTTATTCATTTACTGTTTGTTTGTTTGTTTGTTTGTTTTAAAGATGTACTGTTATAATTTCGGTAACTATTTTCTAATAATCTTGGTCCCTGGCTCCTGATAAGAAGAGAAGCTGAGACATTGGGTTTTTTTTTCTTCTTTACATTATCTAATTTTTAATTTATTTTACTACTTATTTATTTTTTAAGATTTATACATAATCACATTATTTATCCTTTCCGTCTCCCTCTAAACCTTTCCATATACTCCCCTTGCCCTCCTTCAAACTCATGGCCTCTCCTTTTCAGTAATTATTGTCACATATTACTCTTAGGTCCCAAGTGAGCACCCAACCCGCTAAAGGACAGTGCCACTGATAATGTGGTAAGTGACAGTCTGGGCTCAGCTCAGGCTTGGCTCTGGCTGGTCAACAGAGGATGGCTGGTGGACAAACAAAAGCCTAAAACCATCACTGCTCAGAAACTTGTGAATCAGGTTTCTGTTTGTAAAGAAGAGCCGTTGCTTCCCTTGCCTGCCTCTCAGCCCGCAGGCAGCTAACTTCTCCAACATCACTTGTAGTACATACCAAAGTCCCCACACTAGCTCTCGGGCTCTTCTGGCCCACAGTCCCCCCCAGCTCCCAAGTACTCTAACTTCCAATTCCTGCTTACTGGCCTCCTTCTGCCACAAATGTAAGAACTAGCAAGGCTCATGCCACCCTTTGCTGTTCTCTCCATCCCATTCCCCTCCAAAAGCCACAATAGAAAAATCGGTCCAGTTGGGTGGTTTCCCTGGCCCCTTGCTTACAGTTAATGATTATCTATGTTTTCAGGGCTGACCATTGATAACCAGTTGGTGTGCTCTTCCCAGAGAAGACGATCTCTCCACTCTTAGGCTCTTAGCACTCCTTGGTTACCCATAGTTCCTTGTGTAGGGTGGAGGCCTCATGGGCGTCCCCCAGGCCACCTGGGCATGCCTATTGTTGTTCTTGTTGTTCTTGTATTGTTGTTCTTGTTGGTGAGATTATATGGTGTAGCTTCTGACAGTCCTAGGAGACACACTCTCAGCAAACACCCTGTTCCTCAGGCTCTTACACCCCCTCTGCCATTTTATTAGTGAACTACAGAAGAGAATGGTTCAGCCATCTTTATCAACAAAAATATTGATTTACCAAAAAATTACCTACATAATACTGTATCCACATCATTTCCACTCCTAAACAACACTACCAGATGATATCATCGAGCATCTGCCACAAGCAGAGTGTGTTCTAAGATAGCATGCAAGACAGTTTGGTTGCACTGGTATTTCTCAGTGAGAAAGGAAATCTCATCCATGGGAAGGAAACAGTGTATACCAACTCATACTGTTGAAGAGGTCAGTCAGAGTCACACCCAGCTGTGCCTCTTAGCAAAGCCACGCCCTTCAACACACATCACCTCCTCCCTCTCTGTGGGCAGCAGGATGTAGGGCTGCTCTTCCCCACCATCTACTGGACAATTCTATTCATTAATTTATACTCAAAGTAGGGTGATATTTAAGCCCTCATAATCCAATCTAAGTTCTGAAGAATGATACTGATAAACACACACAGAACATACACACGTAGGTATGTATGAATATATACATAAGTATGGGTGTGTGTGTATGTGTATATGCATATATAGATATAGATATAGATGATATAGATATAGATAGTGGGGGGGGGCAAAGATGGCTACATATTGTTAATCCAGAAGACTACTCAAACACTACTCATAAGCCATGTGCCCCAATAGCAAAGCCCCTCTGGAGGGATAGAGACATACCTGGATAGGGTCCTGTGTCAGTCTCATGGGCCCAATGCGCACCTCTGCAGAAGACACCTGCTAAATAAAGGACAGCATGTGAGAAATGTCACCTCTTCAGAACACGGAATCTAAATCCTTCATCACACAGTAGAGAACATTCTGCTCACTTACTGACCAGGAGACAAGTTTGGAACCTATACAATCCTACCCGGTTGTGAGAATCTATACACTGCATGCACTGGGAATATCTATAAGGCTACATCTCCAATGGTAAGTAGCAGGACTTTGGTTTTGTTTTTGTTTTTTTTTTTTTTTTTTTTTTTTTTTGCTTCAGGCCCAAGTCTTTTTTTTTTCTTCAACTTTTATTAGATATTTTCTTCATTTACATTTCAAGTGTTATCCAGAAAGTTCCCTATATCCTCCCCCCTCCCGGCCCTGCTCCCCTACCCACCCGCTCCCATCCCTTGGCCCCGGCGTTCCCCTGTATTGGGGCATATAAAGTCTGCATAACCAAGGGGCCTCTCTTCCCACTGATGGCCAACTAGGCCATCCTCTTCTATATATGCAGCTAGAGACACGAGCCCAGGGGGTACTAGTTAGTNTAACTCTTTCAATGTGTGCTTTGTTCTTAATTCTAGGAAGGGGTGACGTGTCCACATTTTGATCTTCCTTCTTCTTGAGTATCATGTGTTTAGTAAATTGTATCTTGGGTAGTCTAGGTTTCTGGGCTAATATCCACATATCAGTGAGTACATGTTATGTGAGTTCTTTTGTGAATGGGTTACTTCACTCAGGATGATGCAGGCCTAAGTCTTTTATAATAAGCATAAGCTGTTTTGTTGGCAAAAACAATTAGATGGCTATTTATTGAGCACCTACTATGTACTAGGTACATCATGATTATAGCTATACTATATTGCTATCTCTCCTGATATTCTAAAATTCCATGGAACATGCTAGAATACAACTGCTGATTCAGAGCTGCCTCTATACCCACAGTGTTATTTTTATAGGTTTTGGCATGAGGAATGAACAGCTAATTCTCTCACCCAAGTGTTCTGTGTATACTACCTCCACCTCAGTGGAATTCCTCTAGGGGACACAGGGATGCCACACCAGGAGCACAGGAGGTTAGCCTAGGCTTCCTGAGTGAGACTGGAGCTCCTTGGTGTCACGAGCTCACACTACCTACTTGCCTCTGGCTGCAGTGGAGAACAAATGCATATTTCACTTTTAATTACTTTACTTGGATTTCCAAAGATGACTTTCCTTCAAGTGAATTTGGCCGAAGGTCTTCACCTTATCTTTATAGATCCAATTTTGTTTTTCTCTAAGTGGCTGTAGTTGTTTGCTACCTGGAAGCTTATCCTGCTTGAAAGACACCATCTTGGCCCCTTGTCTGTCTGAAGAAGCATCAGAATTCGTGTGACCAGGGATGTGGCAATGACCCAGAGCTAGAGGAGGCTTGACCCAGTAAAAAAAAAATAACAACAAAAGTACAACTGTCTGTGCTGGGGATGTAGCCAGTTGGTGGAAGTCTAGGATACATGGGACCTTGGGGTCTAGAACTACCCAAATGGGCACAGCAACTGAGGGCTATCCTTGGCTACCTAAGCCTGAGACCAGCCTGGGGTACATGGGATCCTGCCTCAAAATCCAAAACTACGTAACAACAACAACAACAACAACAACAACTCCAGCTACAATTATAAATTATACTTTGGAAGATCCAAAGTATTTCTTCTTAACTCTGAGCTCTCAAGCTGCACTTCCCCCTCCAAAGTGTGCCCTATTCTTTTTTCAGTCAGGAAGATTTTCACTTCAGACCTTACTGTTAGGAAATACGGCCAGTAGTGAACAAAGACCCAAGAGAAGGCTCTGCATATAAAAGCCCTCCCCCACAAGCCTAATGACCTGAGTCTAACCCTAAAACTAAAATACAGATGGAAGGAGAGACCTCCACAAAGTTGTCCTCTGACCCCCACATGTGACCTGTAGCACTCACTGTAAGTTGCTACACACACACACACACACACACACACACACACACACACACACACATAAATAAAAATTTAAATAAAATAAAGATAGAGTATCAAAGGGATAAAATAAAAAGAGCTTGCTTTGGAAGGCTAAGAGACTAATGGGAAGGTACCTGCAGAAAGGACTTGAGGTGCCCCCACAAGAAGAGAATTTGCCCCGATTTGATGCGTTGTCCCGTACACTTTGGCAAGTCTGATCAGACACATGATGTATGGCCTGCCAGTCTTCCTCAGTGATGAGGCAGCTAGTTTAAAGTCCAGCAGCAGACAATATGATGACTATGAACATACCCTACCTCTCTGTCCCAGGCATTGTGCTAAGGTAAGGTCTTAACAGGAGACCAAACAATAGTCATTGATGGACAGCGCCATTTTAAAGGTGACACTCACACTAGAAGATACTACTTCCTGTCTGAGGATGAGAGAGACCACAACTTTCTCATTCAGCCAGAGGTTGCCAGCCACATCTACACCTTGCCTCTCCCTGAGCCAACTGGGCAGGAAGCCAGACTAAATCTCTGTAAGAGGAATGCAGAGCCAGGTCCTGTCCAGGTCTTTAACTGTCCCTTACTTGTCTCCCTTCGGCTCCTTTTCAGTGTGTTCCTACACGGGTCTGTTACTCTACCTCCAGCTTGGGTACCTCAGTTTACTAGTTCCTCTAGCTGTGACCCACACTTCACTTTGTATCTCTTGTCCAGTCTTTCGTAGTCTATGCTCTGGGTCATCTGACCTTGGCTTCGATACCCAAAAGAGGTCAGCCGTCTCAACAGCACCTGGCACTGGTCCTTGCTGGCTCTTTGGGATATCCCAGGCAGTAAAAGACAGCTGCAGTACTTTGCAAGGCTCTGTTTCAGAATTCAGTAATTTATCACACAAGTGTGTGGCCAAGCCAAGACTCTACTTTAAAGAGTGATCTTTGAGCAATGTGTGCAGGTGTGCAAGTTAGCTCTACATACAAAAACTGAGCACATCTGCCAGGGACAGAGAAGCCAAACCAGGCATAGGGTCACAGCTCACAAAATCCTATTGCTCAGAGAGGGAAGGATGGGGCCAGAGGGTGATGAGATAAAATTCAAGGCCACTTCAACCACATGGCTTCCCCAGTCAGCTTATGATTACAGTGCATGCTTAATCGCGCTATACAGCATTTGCTGCACTTGACATTTGTATGTAGTCATGTAAGTGTGAATGAGAATGTACCCATAACTACATGCTTGTCAGCAGGGCCATCAGCTTCCTTTCAGATGAAGCTAGTTCTCTAGGGAAGATAATAAAGAGTCCTAGTTTTAGTATTTGCTGATTTTACCAATGGCCATTCTCAACTTGGCCATAGAGCTTAGCTATGCTGGCATAAAAAGAGAGCTCTCTGGACTCTGCACCTGGGAATGCACTGCTCTTCCTATGAGGGTTGACTGATGGTGAGCTCCTTCAGTCTTTACTGATTTGCAAATATCCATTGCTTGTTTTTATTTGATCGGTTAGCTGCCTGAGTATAGAATTCTGCCTGAGAGATATTCTCCCTTAGACTTTACAGTTGAGACAGAAGAGATGACTCTGGTTTGGGGGAGATTAAATAAGCATTCCGGAAGGCAGGCAAGCCCTGAAAAAAGGAACAGGAGAGCATAGGTTGAGGAGACTCTGGTCACACAGAGCAGCCTACGCCCGGGCAGGAAGGCAAAGGCGCTCCTGGGGGAAGGGACACAGAGTTCAGAGTGGGCTGTATTACAGTGTATGAAGGGAAGGCTGGGACATCCCAGGGTGGAGCCCTTCCATTCTGGAGACAACAGTCACCATGATCATGTGAGTGACAAGAAAAACCAAACATTGGGCTTGCCCACTTCCTGAACAGACAAGAGCAGAGATTTAACAAGAGCTGCACAAACCAAAATATCCCTGAGCGAGAACTTCCAACAGAGTCAAAACCGAGTGGGGAAATCCACCGCCAGTAAGCAAGATGAAAAAAAATGCAGGGAGGAAAGACACGGTTTGGCTTCCCTCCAACAGGAGCCGACGCCAGCACCTTACGCTAAGGTCCAGCATAGGTGTGCGAGAGAAAGCACCGTGGATTCACCTGTCATGGCGCTACCTTCTCTGGTACTGATTGGCACAACCCTCAGTGGTTTCTGCTCCTGGAGGCCTAGTGAACAACTTAGTATCGACTTTTACAGCTGTGCTCCAATGAGAAGGACGCTGAGACTCGGGAATGAACACCTTTCCCACCTCCCGGGGCCAGCAGCTTGTTTATCCTTTCATTCTGCCCTGCTGTTGGCCCTGATGTTTAATAGCACTTAATTATCTCAAGATGCCCCCGACCACCGTCGGTCCTCGGGACAACACGATTCTTTATTCTGAGCGCTCAGTGAACAGAGCTTGTATTGCCTCTGCTCTTTGAATGGACCCCTCCACTCTCCAGCCTCCAGGCAGGCTCCAGCGCTGAAGCATTGTGGGACATCATGATGAGCTTGAATACCGCTTTCTGATAACTATGTTCATCACCTCCAGACACCCTCTACTTCCTTCTGTCCCCTCAAACCATGGCCTTCCTGCTGGCTCTGCCATCCCACGAGCTGCTAACACTTTGCTGGCTTTGAGATGGCTGTTTGCTCTCCAGCACTTCCCGGTACCTCTGATAACTTGCACACCTCAGAGGCTGAGAGGTCGATGGGAGGCCCGTGGTTCTATCCCCTTCTCACCTCGATCTCTGACCTACATGGTCTGCATCTGCTTTTTATATAAGAAGCCGCTTTGCATGAATCAGTTCCTGGCTCCAAGTCTGCAGGGAGAGAATCCAAGGGCAGGTCCCTAACAACAGTGCGTTTCATCTCTGGGTTGAGAGGCTAGAGTATACTCTGCTGAGCTGACTTGCCTGTCACAGAGGTCCCGTCCCTCCTACAAACTCTGTTACATGCACACAACCCACCAATTATGACAGGTGTGGTGTGGACCTTTCTATAGCACGCTTCCAAAGCTATCACTCAGGCAAGAGCAAGATACTTGAAAAGTTATCCATGCAAAACAATATTTCTAAGTTACAGCAAAGACCAACACAAGTTCTTTATGGTCCAGTATTTTTTACACATACATAAAAGGAAGGTGAGGCCACGTCAGGGAGGCTAGGCCAGCATTCTTGCTTTATGCCCTGATGCTTTGGGTGTTAATTTTCATAATTAATTTCATAGATGTTTTATTGCATGAACATAAATACAGAAATATCTTCTCATCAAAAGATATAATCATTAGAAAGAAGATTAAGTCATTTGACTTTAAAATTATAATTTCTCTTCACTGAAAACCATAACAAAGACCAAAGGAGGTAGTCGTCCCTGGAGAGATAAAACCTAAAATAAGAGAAAAATCAACAAATATTAGTAACTAGAATATGTAATTAAAAGTTTAAAAAATGTAAATAAAACGGCAACCAAGAAGAATATCAGACAAAAGATTTGAAAAAAAAAATTCCCCAAGAATGGAAACTCAAGCTTAACAAGGTGCGTGACTCCATAGTAGCCAGGCAAAAGGAAGATTTTAAACTATGATGTGATACAACTTTACACCCAAACATCTCAATACACAGACTGGTTAAGACAGTAGGCAGCTACCTCATGGGCAGGCAGCAGTCCCCACAGCCAAGCCTGGGCATTGCTGGCAGTCATGGTTTAGACACTTTGATAAAGCAGTTTGGGGATTTCTACTGAAGATTAAGAAGTGTTCGTTCTACAGCTCAGCCTTCTAAGCCAGTCTTCTAGGGGACACCAAGAGGCATTTACAAGATTGTTAGAATCAGCATTAGCTATAAAAACATTTACAAACAGCCTGATTCACAATCCATTAACATCTATGAGTAGGTAAACAGGATGCTGCACGGCTATCAAAACGAACTGACCTCGGCCGCCAAGTCAAAATGAACGAAGCACACAAGGAAACACAGCCTTAAAAGATGAAAACACGGTGGCTTTAAAGAGTAAATACTTCAAAATGCCATTTAGATAAAATGTCTATGCATTTAAAGCAAAGCATGAGTAAAAATATAGCATACAACTATATTGTGATGACTCAAATACCAACATGTTCTCAGTGAAGGTGGGTGGTTCTATGAGAAGACAAGGTAGGGATTCAACACTATATAAATATTCTACATATACTATTTTGTTTCCCTGCCAAGTCTTTTTTTTTTTGATAAAATACTATTTTAAGGATACAGATAGTTTCTCTGAACCTTGGTAAAAATAAAATAATAGAAAATTGGCTGAGATTCCTTGCTAGAGAAGTGTGGCTGCTTTTTGCCTCCATAAGACACAGGGGTGGGGGTGAGGCTGACGATTCTCCAGGTGCATCATCTCATGAGATGACTACAACAATCTCACAGTCCTATCATTCGCCCCTTGTCATAGTTGAAGGAATTCAAGCTGTAGAAAAGGGTGGGCAACTCACCCAAAGTGGTGTAGCTGAGATTGAAATCTAAGCTTGTCTCAATGGGAACACTGTGCTCTTCATTATGAATTTACTTATTCTTTAGTTTGTTCCAGAATGATCTCTAGATGGCATATATACACATATACATATATGTATGTACATATGTACATACATATACATATACATATGTACATACATATATGTATATGTGTATATATGTACATATATATGTACATATATATACATACATATGAGTATATATATACATATATACATATATGTGTATATATATATATATATATATATATATATATATATATATATATCTTTAAAAAATGCAAAGTGGCTCATCAGTGAGATGCAAAAGACTGGCTGAGGAATACTGAGTTTTAGAAGCACTGCTTGCTCAGTTCAGTGTGGACATTTGCCACCAAGAGCCCACCCATGAGATGGAGCTGCCAGGGCAAATGAGGAAGTGATGCACGGACCACACCATGTCACCTCTCTATTCCCAATGAGGTTGTTGTTGCTGGTGAGTCTTGGTGAATGATGGAAGAAGAGGATGCTACATTTCAGGAGCCTAGAAAATCTCCTCAATCCCAGAGCAGTAAAAAGATACACACTGAGGTCACCCAGATGCCATCTTGGTTGAACATCAGAAACTTGTCCAGCATGGTCTGACGGAGGAGCCATTTCCCATATGAATATCCAATGGGGAAAAAAAAATCATACAGTACAGCCATGCTATTTACTGCATGTGGAAAGAAGCCAGCTTGATACTGATCATGCATTAGAACAAAAACTAAAAGTCTAAATGATAACCCACAAAATGACAAGTGCCTAAGGCAGGCCAGCAGCGGAGTCTTAGAGAGTTATCTTCCGAGGAGGAAAGGTACACCTAACTTTACTGTGATGTGTCAGAAAGCTGTCCGTCACACACACCAGTACCAAGGTACAAAGCCCCCACGTGTTCCACAGTTCTCATGCAGAATCCCGAGGCCAAGTATGAAGACAGGCTCAAACTCAGTCTGACCTGGACAGAGCAGGAAGTTCAAAGCAATGACTGAAACGTGACATCTCTCAACCAACTTCCTTCCTTTTATTAGAGACACGGCTGCTAATAGACATGGCTGGATGACTTCAAGCTTGTGACATTACACTGTGTATCAAAGAACAAGCAAAGAACAGTCCATTTCTGATTACTTGAGATCCAATTCCTTAGAATGTGGAAAACCCTGAGTATTCGTTTCTGGTCTTAATCTGTCCTGCCAGCCACCCCTGACGATTTCCTTTCTTCTGAACACTAGCTGCAGCGGAGAGAGACTGGGAGGGATAAAATGCAAACCAGTCCATCTTGCTCCACGGTCAGCAGCTCTGGTAAACAGAGTTGATGGGCAGGGAAAGAAACCATCTGCTAAAACAGAGCTTGGAGATTTCCTGTGGATTTCAATTACCCATGCTGCCTCTGTCTTCATTGTTAGCATTGATAAGTTAGGGATGCCTTGGAGAACCAAGAGCGAAATATCATCCATGGTTGGCTGCAAGATGACCTCACAAGATGGACTCTAGGTCACATCTGGCTCCCCGCTGAGCATCCAACCACGATTCCTTTCTGCACTCATGCGGGATGAGCCACAGCCTGCAGCCAGTCCATGTGGGCACCAGGGATGATGATGTGTGTGTGGAGTGCTGGTTCCCATGGAAAGATTAATTTATTGAAATGAATCCTATTTTAAAACAACCCTTGTGGAATCATCTGCAAAATGCAAATGCCCACTTTTTTGAAAATGTTCTTGCTTGGCTAAAATAACCACATTTCTACACATGTACACATCCTAAAGACATAAAACCTAAGTGAATAGCTAAATCCTCAACAACTGTGGAAAGTTAGCAAAAAATGATAGAAGCCCCCCCGCCAAATTCTGCAGGAATTCTCCTGGGAAGGACCCCAGGGATGAACACAGATGGAAGACAACCTCCCATCATGCCTTAATCATGTGAAACCAGGAGACAATTCCCGTTATCCCATTGCTTCCTTATAGTATTTTAAAGATGTAGGGAGGAGAATGTGTGAATGCCATCAACAGAACAGACTATTTACAGATGATACTGGTGCTGAGGAAGGGCTGTGATGACAGCACCAACCCCATCTTCTAGAATCCCAAGGAACTGGAAACAGGGTGCAGATGAATGCACTCATTGATGGAGAACAAACAAACTCAGAACGCTCCCAAAGTACAACGGAGGGGTGAGTGAGTCCCAAAAGACCACTTTATGTTTGACCAAAGTACATTACTCTTTTAAATGGGTTCTAGTTTGCAGCCAGTCGTGCTTGGATCCATTGAGATCTCTTGGCAGGAAAACAGGCTGGCTATATGCCTTTGTCTGGGCCAGTGGGGAGGGCCTGGCTCTCTTTTGTTTCTGCTCTGAGGTCTGCCTACCTGCTTATTCCCATGTGCCTGGGGTTCCACTGTCTGTACCCACAGCATTAAAATGCCTCCTTCTGAGATAGATAGATAGATAGAGAGAGAGAGAGAGAGAGAGAGAGAGAGCGCAGTGCCAGATTGTGATCATGCCCCAGTGTCTAGGAACTTGACTTCACATCTCTTGGATTTAGCACTGAGAACACCCCTGGTCTACTCCACCATGTGTGTGTGTGTGTGTGTGTGTGTGTGTGTGTGTGTGTGTGTGTGAACTGATGACCTAACAAGATTGTCTCACAAGCTACTTGCTCACAGCTGTTAAGTTCTAATCCCCCGTAATACCATGGGCAGGTTGTAGGTAGCCACTGTAGTAAGAAACATGGCCTTTGTAATATTGTTAGGTTGGAAGTTAGCTGGTTGCTGTGGTGGAGATGTGGACAGACCACTGAACCAGGACAGAAGGACAGAAATTAGAAAGGAGCTACTGCTGTTTCCATGCTTCTCAAAGGGCACTCCCTGAATCCATAGCATGACCATTATGGATCTGAGAAATGGTATTGACTTCACAGACAATCATGTCTTTACCAGGGTTAGGGGGCTGAGGAGAGGCAGAGCAATAGGTACATATAAGAAAATGGAAATAGGCTCATTTCCCACAGAGCAAAGATAATGAAGTTTTGCCCTAGGAGTATCCATCTATACAATTTTCCTCAAGAAATGAACCAATAATGACCATCTTCAGAAATGGTCAGGATGTCATTTTCATAAAATTCAACACATACTGAAAACTTCCTTTATGACCATTCTTCCCCCCCCCCCTCTATCTTCTCAAGGGCCACTGGTTTCTGTTGAGGAATCTTTGTGTCTCTAAAGAAGACATATGGATACTCACAAGCAGAGCTAAGCATTTCATTTTCCTGGGTATGGCCATTGGTCAGCACTAGTCAGCTGACTTAGAAATATACACTCACTGCTTCCCAAAGAAGTCATATTGCCTATGGTTTGATACCACATGAGGATGGAAAGCAAGTGAAGAAAGGGAAAGGTCCCCACACCCTTTACAACGTCCATCAAGTCACCAGATCAAAGTCTCGCTAGGAGCTATGTCCTCCTCCAGATAGTTCCACTCAGTGAGCCAATAATTTCCCACTTCTTTTATTTTCTCCTCATTAACTTAAAACAAAATCCCAATGAAGCAAGACTATTCTCTTGTTGGTAATAGAAAGAGCTCTGATGATGTCCATCTTCCAGGAGGAGAACAGACCACGCATCCCCTTTGTGGAGAATGCATCTTACAGACTCTTGTTGGGTTGCCACATAGCTGCCTTAAAGCAGGGATATAAACAACCTCAACTCAAATGACAGGATTCCACCGTGACATGTGAGCAGGTGTGCTTATGTGTACCTGACTCCATGAGAGCTGGGAGTCTGAACAGAGGCTGCAACATACCACATTCCAGCCAGCTTCCTGAGAGCTCCAGTCAGCGGTTACGGAATGGCACACTAAGAAAGAATCAGAGGACGCTCATCCAAGGTCTTATCTTCAGTTTTGTACTTGATTTTCAGTTTGGCTAGGGAGTAAATAACTGCCTCACTCTTCAATAACATTATGAACATGTTTCTCCACTGTCTGTGCCTTAAAACATTGATATCATGGTCTGATGTTAATCTAGTTTTCTTTCCCTTATACATTACCTGTTTGTTGTTTGTTTGTTTTTTTGTTTTGTTTTGTTTTTTTCTGGATCCCCAAATGATTTGCTTATGTTACAACTGTTTTACTTGAATATATATTTGTTGGGAAATGGTTATAATGCGTTGTCTTAATTCCATCTTCCAACAGCTGCCCTTCCAGGTGCTGAGGGTCCCTGCCTCCAGCTGCCTTTGATTGGTAATAAAGAATTGCTGTACAGCCAATGGCTGGGCAGGGAGGTGGAGGCGGGACTCTTAAATTGCACAGGGAGGGAACTAAGGGAGTAGAAGAACCAGAGAGTCACCATGACTCAAAGGCAGAAGGATCAGATTTAAGAGCTGCAGGAGAGACATCATCCAGCAATATAGATAGAAGGAAAAGCAGCCTTATGGTGGGGGAGGGCTGCCCAGAAGGTAACAGAACAGCAAAGATAAAATATAAATTTAGAAGATGTTAAGCCAGGAATACCAGAGGGGAGTGTGTGCTAGCCACGGGGAGGTTTAGGACTGCGCAACCATTGAGCTAGTCAATGCATATCAAAATTTGTGTGTGTGTGTGTGTGTGTGTGTGTGTGTGTGTGTGTGTGTTTCATTCGTGAATCCAGAGAGCTCTGGTGGTGCTAGAGGTTCGATCACCTACTGGGAAGGAGATCAAAATGGATTAGCTATTAACTACTACATATATTAATATTCTTCACACTAATTTTTGCAAGTAAACAATGAGATTTCTTTGTTTTCAGAAACCTCACTTTTAATATAAGCATGTATGCTGTATACAAGCGTGGATGCACAAGGATAGGTGGCTATTCTCTGTATATGGGTTTACATTAAACAGTGGGTTGCTGGGGATCCCCTTTGCCTACAGTCCTCATTTATCCTCTCAAACCTTTCAAAACCATTCCCTTCTTTTCTCACTTCTACTTACCAGGCAATGTTTTCTTAAAACAGATTAAATACCTTTAATTTATCCTGTGGAAATTTCATACATGTAAGCAATGTACCCTGATCATATCTACCTTCATTTACCCTCTCCTCCACCTTACCCCGACATACCTCTCCTCTCTTCACGGCCCCCGCTTCTGTTATTTTTTCCCTGACCCTCATTGATTCCCAATAGTGCTCCCTATTGGGGTTGGACCAACTGATCTTAGTGGCTTGATCTTGATCTGTTATCAGAGCTTCTGTGAGTTCATGACAGTGCTTTTCACGGGACACCTCATCCTCATATTTCTTCCAGCTAGATCTTCATTTCTCAGTGTTTACATTTCCACCTCTCCTAGTCACTCGCATCTATTATCTAACCTGTGGCTTTCTTGTTTGGATTCATGTTTTTATTTATTATTTTTAAACATTTTCCCAATTCCTTCTATATAATTTTGGAATGTTAGACTGCAGTTTCTTCTTAATTTTCTTATGCCTTCACTGTCTACCCCTTTGCTGTAAATCTCCTGGTTCTTAAATTAGCAGTGAACTTTCCTGGGGTGAGTGGCTGTTGCTATGTTTGGGTAAGTGCTGAAGACAGTGTTTGGGGTCCTCAGTTCTTTGGGCCATGTGATGTCATCTGTCTGCATCCACTATCCCCAGCTAAGTCCTTCCTTCTGCCAAGAGTTCAGGCCCGATGGTTCATGTTTATGAGTTTGTAGAGATATTTTGATACTTAGTTTTACAAAAATGTTGTTCATAAATTGTATGCTTCATGTATATCATTATTCTGTCTATTTCTATGAAGATTTATATTAATAATAAACATATGACCCATAAAATACATTGTTGGATTTTATTAAAATTGTGAAATTTTTAATAAAATTGCCTGATTTCAAAAGGCTTTGTGAAAAGAATGAAAGGGAGTGATGTTTTTAATAATAACACTTGCATAATTGGTTGAATATGTAAAGAAAAATTAAGTCAGCTCCATATATATATAACTTAATTAATTCTAGATATATTAAGTACCCTTCTGAGCATCTCTTGGTAGCCTTCCTTCAAGAATTCAGCCCTCTCTGGCTCCTTCCCTCTGTGCTGGGAAACACAATGATAATGTTGAAAAATAATATAGACAAATACAGCATTTAAGTATCCAGGTTTTTGCTAAAAGATAATATTTTAAAAAAAAATCAAGCCGGGCGTGGTGGCACACGCCTTTAATCCCAGCACTTGGGAGGCAGAGGTAGGCGGATTTCTGAGTTCAAGGCCAGCCTGGTCTACAGAGTGAGTTCCAGGACAGCCAGGGCTACACAGAAAAACCCTGTCTCAAAAAACAAACAAATCTGAGATGTCTCAGTAAGGAGGACCAGAGTTCAGATCCCAGTGCCCACGTGAGGCTGGAGGTTGTCTCTGTGGTTAGGAGCGATTCCTACTCTCCTGAGGACTCAGGGTTGGTCCAGCACCTACGCTGTGGCTCACAACTACCTGACTCCAGTTCCAGGGGAATCTGATGCTCTCTCCTGGCCTCCTCAGGCTCCTACACGCATAATGCAAATACATTCATGCAGATGCACACATAAATCCATCTCTAAAGATTATCTAGAAAAGGTATCTCACCCCTGTAATCTTAAAACCCTTGGGAGATAGATAGGGGAGAATTGTGAGTTTCAGGCCAGTTTGAGACCCTAACTTTAAAACCAAACCAAATAAGAACAAAGCAGAAAAATTCCAAATGGAAGCCCAGAAAGAAAACATTATTAAAAATTCAATAGTAAGGCTATAGTAAGAAGGGCATGAGCATGGGAGAGCTAGCCCTCCACTTGTCTGCCAAGCTGTGGCATGGAAAAGGGAGAGGTGTCCTTCCCTCACCCTTTGCCACCTGTGCAGGTGGAGGAGCTGGTCCTGCCTCTCACTGGCTGCAGCACTCAGGAGAGTGGGCCCTGCACCACCTTGGGCACGACAGTAGAGCTGGCCCTTCACCCCTTGCCAGCTACAGCACGGGGTGAGCCAGCTGGGCACAGTGTTGGATAGCTGACTCTGGTGGTATGGGTATGGGAGAGCTGGCAGGCTGACCCACTCAGCTACCCCTAAGGCCCAGATCCAGGGCTTTGAGCTGGCCCACCCCAACATCTACCCCATCTACGAACTGCTAGAGAGTGTAAAGAGGCCATTCCCGCAGATGCAAAGCTGCAGGATCTCTACAACACAAGGCGACTACAGGATATCTGGGAGAAACCTCTGTGAGGATCCAGGATTGACAGTCAGAAGCCTCAAACCAGACCAATGACTCATTGCAATGAACATTTGCAAGTAAAGATGTGTGAACAAGAGGGGATACTGTGTGACACACTGTAATACACTGCAGCTTCCATGATGAGATGATTTTTTTTTTTTCCTTCTGGGAAGCAAGTTTCAAGGGTGAAGGGCAGATATGAAGGAATGAGGAGATTCTTGGGGTTGGGGTACATGATATGAAATTTACAAAGAATAAAAAGTTAAAATACATGTTTAAAAGCATAATAAATATAGAATAGAAAATAAACTGAGAATAAAACACAAGGAATGCATGCTATAAAAAGAATGTGTGCTATTATTCAAATTTGAAAATTTCTAATAAGACAAAAATGAAAAAGGCAAGCATCCTAATTAAGAAGAGGTCAGGAAAGGGACAGCTGACTCACAAAAGTAGCAACAAACAGGCAGCAGCAATTATGTAACAATGCTCAGCCTCTCTAGCAACCCAAAAATGCAAATCAAAACAAGTATTTTCTACTTTCTGCTCAGCAAATTCTAAAAGCCACGGGTCCTGATAAGGGTCTGGAATCATCAGCCTTTCATTCTCTGCTGGAGGAAAAAGAAAACTGTCCCATGAACTCTAGATACACTCCACATACCTTCCCGGGCCTTTATAACCCAAATGACTAAGAGCCTAAGATGCATGTGATAGCTTCAACTGGGGTCTCCTCCCGCAAGTCTTCTCATCCATCTGCCATGATACTTATCACACCATGATTTGGTCATGATTACTGCACATTATTGAGGGCAGGAGGCCCCTAAAAGATAGATGCCACATCCTTCCAACCCCATAGAGAACCAATAGCGACCAGCAGTGACAGGGTGTTTTCCAGCACTTGTGCCAGGATCCATCTGCTGCAATCAACACTCATAGATACTTGGTAAGTGTGTGCTTAATACATTGTTAAAACACAGCCGAGATCCCTTGGTAAGTGGATGGTTGCTTTCTTCCTTCTCTGAAATGCAGGTTGCTGGAGAACTAAGGCTACCACCTTGCTAATACATGAGCAGTTTGTAATTCCTTTCTCCCAGATAATACTTGCCAGATGTTGAATCTGTATAACTCACAAGAGTCTCAGCACAGCAGGCAGGCAGTTGATAAGCTATAGGTATTACCATGATGAACTCTCATCCTCCTGACAAACCCTTACTGAGCCCCACAGTGAGCCAGGAATAAAAGAGGTGCCTGACATCTGTTATCTCACTTAACGGGCCAGGCCAACACAGCATACACTCTCTTTAACCCACAAGCCCAGCATAGTTGAATTGCGAACTGAGGTCAAAATGTCAGTTTCTAAATTACATAACTTCACCTCACCCCAATACCACAGAAAATAGGAGTCGCTCTAGGCCCTCTCTCTCACTGTTACAAAATGCTTTTCCAGACCTGACCTTATGATGAAGAATGGCTTCCAAGAGTCTGAGAATTAAAACGTTCCTGTGACTCCGTTTCTTCCAAGCCTATTACATATTGTTGAATAAGTCCCAAGTAGGTATGGGGCACGTGTAAGGTCACACTAGTGAGATACAATTGAAATCTCAGGGCAGACAGAGCAATAGTTCCTCTCCTCTGCCCCACACTCCCCTACTGGTAGTCACCACAATGCACTCTCTCTAAAAGCAGAAGCAAGGACTAGCATGTTCTCAGGCTTTGCAGGGAATGCAAACTTTGGTGACCATGTCCTCTGTGAGGATGCTGACAATTCTGAATGCCACAGATGAGAAGCTGATTAGAGCTTCCACCTACCTCAGGGTAAAGTCTGTGACTCCTCAGGGAGGAGACAGCCTGGGAAGATGAGAGATATTCAGTTGTGACCCCCAATGGAAGATAACATGGAAACAGCATTGATTAGGAGACAGAGTGGCCTTCACAAGGGACAAGTTCATCTTCGGTTCAAACTCAACGACTGAATTACCATTCCTATCCTTTACCCAGCTGCCAGTTAGAAGCAAAAGTGACATCTGTCTGAAAAAAACATGCCTTCATCCTATTTATAATTTTATAAATGTGTTCAATCTGTTGCTGAGAATTTAATCTGGCCCTCACTACCTCTTGTTACAGTTGGAAATGGCTTGTCCAAAAGGCAAGGGAGAAAAAAAAAACCTAAAGAGACCCCACAGTAGATTTTCATTCTAGGATTATTGTGTAAAAAGTTTGAAGAAATTATTGTTACTGTGTTCACAAAAAATTTTTAAAGATGCAAAATGTCTACCAAAGTCTGGAAACTTAAAAAATAAAGCAGAAATTTTTATCACTGAAACACACAGTACCTGCCAGCAAGAACACAAACCAGGAGGAAATAATTAGATTTTGAGTGTTCTATACTCCCATGGCTGGAAGAACAGTAGAGGTATACACTTTAGGTGTTTTTGTTAAGAGCGATTCTATCATTTCTATTACTTACAAGAAGAATATACAGAGAATGTAACTAACAAGCTATTGGCGTGGGAGAAGGAAACACTTAAATAGATAGGAAACGGATCAATAGAAAAAGACTGAGCCCAGAGAGATAGAAAATTAACTGCTCTTGCAGAGAACAAAAGGATGATTCTTGGGGCCCACATCAGGCTCCCAGACACCAACTACTCACACTCCAGGGGATCTGACACACTCTTCTGGATGATATGGGCACTATACTCTCACGCACATAACACGCACGTGCGCGCGCGCGCACACACACACACACACACACACACACACACACACACACACACGAGAAAAGAAACTTTTTAAAATACGGTAGTTAAAACTGCAGGAAATGAACGAAGCAGCATGTAAGCAAATTAGACCCAGTGAGTGGAGAACTGGGAACTGGAAAACATCGGAAAAAAAGAGTCAGGGAGACAAACTTGTGGAAAATAGGTAAGAGCAAGAGACATCTGGGAGACTGTGTTGGCTGGTTTTATGTCAACTTGACACTAGCTAGAGTACTTTGGGGAGGGGACTCTTAACTGAAAATGCCTCCATAAGACCAGCCTGTGGGCAAGTCTTTACTGCATGCTCTTAATTAGAGATAGATGGGGGAGGGCCCAGTTCGTTGTGGGTAGTGTGGGCCCTGGGCTGGTGGTTCTGAGTTCTATAAGAAAGCAGACTGAGTAAGCCATGAAGCAGCGTTCCTTCATGGCCTCTGCCTCTAGTCCTACCTCCAAGTTCCTTCCTGGAGATCGTGTCCTGACCTCCCTCAACAATGGACCCTAATCTGTGAAGTAAAATCAATCCTTTTCTGCCCCCACATTGCTTTGGGTCATAGCAGCCCCACCCCCACCCCCAGCAATAGAAACCCTAACTAAGACAGGCACAGAAAGGGTGTCATATACAGGTAACTGGACCCCTCAGAGGGATTTGAAAGGGACCAAGAACCGCATATACTATGTAGTAAAAATAGCCAATAATATTTCATTATTGAAGAAATAAATCAAAGCGCAAAGTCGGGAATACTCAAACCCCTACGGAGAATAAAAAAAGCAAACAAACAAAAACCAATACCTAACTGCATCCTAAGAGACTTCTTGGAATCAAAGTACAAGTAAAAATTTCCTGTAAATTTTAAAAGAAGACAGGCACGGTGCCACATGCTATAGTCCCAGGACCTCAGAGGATCATGTGTGCAAGGCCAATCTGGGCTACATAGCAAGATCCTGTTTCAGAATAATAGTGATGATGATAAAGTCAAGGAGAGAAACCAAATTGTCTTCCAGCAGCAAAAAAACTAGGCTGTACAGCTAACTTCTTAGCAGAAAGAGCACAAGCAGAACACAATGAAGTGGCATTTTCAGCATGTCAAAGAAAAATGCCTACCAACTCAGAACGCTATACTTTAAAAACATATAGTTCCAAAGTGACAATACAATTAAAAATTCAGACAAGCAAATCTGAAGCTGGAGAGAATTTCTCACTCCTGCCTGACACTTCAGGCAGAACACATTGTCTCTAGCTGAGGGTTCATGGGTGGAAAAAATTATAACTGTCCCCCAGAACCGGTAAATGTAGGAGTAAATATTGAGTACTGGGTAGGAAACAATGATGATAATGTCTGGAATTATTAAAGTTATAGAATTAAAATGCCTGCTGGCAAGAGCACAAAACCGGGAAGAAAATAACTGGAATTGAAATGTTGTATATTCCCATGTCTGGAAGATGAGTGGCGGTATTTGCATTGGGTTAGTAAGTTAAGGTTGAGTTTGTCATTTCTATTTCTTACAAGAAGAATATTCAGAGAATATAACTAACAAGCATTTGGAGTGGGAGAACAAAACACTTCAATGGATAGGAACCAGGACAATAGAAAAAGACCAAGCCCAGAACAAGTAGGGAAATAGAAAGTAAATAGTAAGATAAAAGCATTGAATGCAAATATATTACTGATATGTTTGATGTAAATGAACTATATCCCTCTTTAAGACACAGAAAATTCTTCAACGCCTGTTCATTTACCAACAACAGGAGAGAAATGACCGGAACTGACAAGGCTGAGACTATGGGGATGAATGAACACATACACATTTGGGAGCTGAATGTCTGATGAATCCTCAGGTGGTCTTTTGTTCAGGTGCTTGTCTTCATCTGAGGTGCTGGGGGATCTGAAAGCCCTGCCTGGTGGCTTACAGGCAGTTCCACTAAGCTCCTATCCTACTAAGGGACCCAGTAACAGCTTACATCATCATCTGCCACCATTACATGCCACAGGTGCAGGCGGTGTGTAAAAGAACTGCCCACCTCCTCACCATTCTCTCTGTTCTCTCATGCTCCCAGCCAGTCTCTTTCTCTCCCCTTTCTGAATTTCTCTACCTTACCTCCCTTCTCTGCCCTTATGGCTCTGCTCCTGCCTGTCTGTCTGTCTCTACCACTTCAACAGGGCCTGACTCCCTGTTTCTTCCCCCAATAAACTCCCTTTACACCAAGTCTGTTGCATGGCCTGATTTCTCTCAGCTGGTGTGGGCCTGTCAGGTACCCACCCAACCCTGCTACCATATTATAATTCATAGCAGTGCCCACAGTAGGCAAGCTCTCTACCACTGAACTTCTCCCTAGCCCTCTTAAAGTTCCCTGCTTTTCAAGGTTGCCATGAAAACTCAGTCCCAGTGTGACGAGGGATGATCTGACTTACGCTGACCTCACATCCATCTTGCTGAGGAACCAGAGATAGAGCCAAGCGCACTCAGAGCTGTGAGAGAGTGTAGGAAAAGAATCCGATCAAAGGGAAGGAGAAACTAAATCAGGTGTAGAAACACCATCCAAATCCTTGTAGGCTCTGGAATCACAGATGTGCAGGGCAGACTCCGAGGAGTCCTGGTTTTAATAGAGATCTGAGCTGTCACCCACATCAGGTGACAGAATGCTCAGAGAAGGGGTCTAATCGGGTTAATCACCTCCTTAAGTAGAACAAAGAAAAGCAAATCTACACAGCATACGAGCCACAATTTCTAATAAATAATTATGATCACTGCCTAAGGAACAAGAATGCAAACCCTACGATGCCCAGCTGCTAGGATTACAGACAAGACCTTCAACACACCTACTATCATTGTGCTAAATGAAATAAAGAGAACTAAGCACATAACGAAATCTCAACTCCAAATAGAAAATACAAAAAAAAAAAAAAAAAAAAAAGAATAAGTGGAAATCTCAAGCCAAAAACTACAGTGTTGAAAATATTCCTTGGATGGTTACTAACAACATAGACATAGCAGACAAAAAAAAAAAAAAAAAGATTATAAACATGAGGTAGATAAACACAACTATTTGATCCAGACTGAATACAAAGGGGAAAGGGAGGAGTCAGAATGGCTTCAGTACTTACTTATCTCTGCTTCTGTGACTGTCAGCACACTGTGAGCACCACCTCTTGCTCCTACTGCCCTGCCCGCCCTGCCACTATGGGCTGTATCCACGCAAAGTGTGAACCCTATCTCCCTTAAATTGCTTCTTTGCAGGTATTTGGTAACAATGTATCAATGAAATCCTCATGGTTAAGACAAATACCCTAGAAGCAAAAATGTTTAAGTGTTTGTTTGGACACTTGGTTTCAGAGAGTGACCAGAACCATGGCTGTGGCACCATGGTGAGGTAGAGTATGGTGACCAGAGGAGCATGTGGCAGAGACTGCTCACCTGGTGGCAGCCAAGAAGTAGAGAGGAAAAAGGCAAAGGGGAGAAACACATCTTCTCAAGGCGTTCCCCTAGTGACCTACTTACTTCCTTCTACTTGACTCCACCACACCTTGAGGTCACCACGGGCTTAACCCCATGACTAGGTCAGAACCCTCAGGAGTCAGTCCCTTTTCAAATAAGCCCCCACAAATACAAGAGTCTTTGTGTGATGTTTCATGTTCAAATCCTAACAGAGAGCAAATAAACTGATGAGAATATGCGCAAAAATCATGACATCAGAAGAATTCAAATTAAAACAAGAATGAGCTGTCAGCACATGCCTACAAGGATGGCCAAAGTTCAAATGCTAACTGCATTGCACACTGGGAAGGCTATGGAGGTATAGAGACTCTCACTCCCTGCTTACAAGACAACAACAGAGAACAGCCAGATTGAAAGAATTTTCGTAGTTTCTTACAAAATTAAATATATTCATATTCCACGTGGCAGCAATTGCATTCCCTAATGTTTACCCAAATGAGCTGAAACCTGATATCTCCACATAAGTCTGCACATGGGTGCTTGTATCTATATTCACAACTTAAAACTCATTAGAAGCACCCAAGGTGCTGCTCGGCCCCGGAGGGCCACATGATGATAGCCACACAACAGACTATTGCCCACCACTAAAGAAAAGTGAGTTACAAACTATGAAGAGACGTAGAAGAGCCTCAGGTGTATCTTACTAAGTGACAGAAGCACATGTGAAGTCCATAGTATAGATAACAACATGATATCCTAGCAAAGGGGAGGCTGTAAAAAGAGCATCAGTTTCCAGTGACTGCAATGGAATGATAAACTGGTAGATATTTGAAGGCACCACAGCTGTTCTCTATGTTGTCATAGTGATCAATACATTTATCAAAGTATACAGGGCATACAACAGCAAGAACAAGCCTTTTATACAGACCACGGATTCTACATGACAATGATGTAGTGGTATATGTGCAATTGTAACAAATGACCACTGTGGTGTGAGTGCTGTACTAGTGAGGACTTACCCAGGAAACCTTTCCTGGTTCAATAGGACTGTGGTAGTTTGAGATGCTTGCACCAGGGAGTGGCACAATTAAGAGGTGTGCTCTTGTTGGAGTACATGTGGCCTTGTTGGAGGAAGTATGTCACTGTGGGGGTGGACTTTGAGACCCTCCTACTAGTTACCTGGAAGACAGTTTTCAGGTCAAGATGTAGAACTCTTGGCTCCCTCTCTAGCACCATGTCTGCCTGGACACTGCCATGCAGTGTCCTGCCATGGTGATAGTAGACTGAACCTCTGAAACTGAAAGCCAGCCACATTAAATTGTGTCCCTTATAAGAGTTGCCTTGGTCATGGTGTCTCATCTCAGCAATGGAAACCCTAAGATAAGGACTACTGGCATTCTGGGCCAAGTGCTTTTTAGTACAGGATGACTTAGAGAGCATCCCATCTGCTTGGTGTGGGGTTTAAGTCCTAATTCTCACAACACAGCATTTACCCCCACACTTTAACATTCTGCTTATGGGGATTTGGTAAAAGCTAACCAGGGGACCTTCTGGGCAAGTTCAGCTTCCTATGGTAAGCCACATCTTGATCCTTACTGAAGCCACCAGGTAGAGAGTTGTAGATAGATATTCCCAGCATTGATTCCCACCCCTGGAGCAGAGCCAGTAGGGTGTGGGCCTCCTTGAGTGCTGACAGCTGCTGGGCATGAGGCTTGTTTGATATATATATATATATTTCATTCTTCAGGAAATAGTCTCCCTGTCAACATTATCAGGGACTGTCCTATCTGCCAATGTTAATGAGTCCATGATAATCAGAGACAGGAAGCAAGAGTGTATCTATGTCCTTAGCAAAAATGGTAAATGCTATGAGCTTCAGGACAGCCCTTAAGGCTGTGGGAAAGAACTCTGAAAACAGGAGTTCAAAAATATATAATTTCTCAACTACGCAAAATATAAGGATACAANCGGGACAGGATCCCACCCAGCTACTGTCTTCTAAGCATCAAGGGGCTAAGGCCATGGAATGCTAATTTGTGAGATAATCAAAAGGGAACCTAGAGTAAACGAATGAAGTAATATGTAAATAAAAGACTGGGCCTTGGTCTACTAGAGCTATGCTCTCTGGATGCGCTGTCTACAGATTTCCAGAGAAAGGTGTCTCCTCGAGGAGAATACAGGCTGTCAGCTTGTACCCTACAATTGACTTAGAGTCACTTTTTCGCTGCTCTCAAACACTTCTTCTCTCAGGAAACTCTTTCCAAGCTGAGGCTCATCTTTGGCAATGTTTAATGAAAGAATACAATTACCGTATTTTCAATACAGATATAATTGGACATGTGGAATCAATGAGCTTGTTTTTAGGCAGTACCCCTGTGGTACTTACATGCCCTCTTCTGATTTTATTACATACATGTTTGTCACACTGTCACATAATCACCAGAAGTTAGTGAAATGTGACATGCATATATAACTGTGGATGGAACAAAACAGTTCAAGAGAGCAGTTAAAATTGCTTCAGATGTGCAGACTGAGCCAGACACTGACAATGAGGACTAACAAGCCATAGAGCTTCACTATTGCCAAGGTCATACCTTCATGAAATGTCTGCCAGTCACTTTTTATTAATTGGACTTTATTTGCAGAGGATGCATCCCATGGACAGAGGACAATGTAGAGAAGTCAGTCTTGGCTCTCTTTTTCCAACAAGTGGACCCTGGGCATCTAATTCAGATTAACAACCTTGGTGACAGGTACCATCACCCAGTGAGCCATCTCTCTGGCCCTGGGCCATATTGTTGAGTTACCAACTTAAGCTAATATTTGTCATAGGAAGAGAAATGAAAATAATAAAGATTGATATTATACAGTATTGCCAGTGTTGACATTGATGTGCAAAACTATCAACTCAAAAAATTGAAAAATGCATCTCTCTTCATAAAAAAACAATGCAGAGCCTTGCTATGAGAGCTGGCAGAATTCTTTAGATACTTAATACCCATATTGTAGGAATATAGCCATTTAGAAGCTGTAATGAATATCCCTGAACCAGGCCATCATTAAAGACTTAAGAGGTTTTGACAAATGCAGTTCCTATTTACCACAACCTGGCCACAGTGTAGAAATGCAGAACAAGGGCCCAAGAGTCCCAGACCTACTGGCTTGATGCTTGTTTGTTTGTTTGTTTGTTGGAATAGATAGAGTCAAACTTGAGTCTTAACCAATTGTGCTTATAATGGGGAAAGAAACTGCAAGTCACAGAGACCTATGACAGTTCAAAAAAAAAAAAAACACAAAACACTGAGAGTGACAACCAATGACAGCCCCACAAGAACTCCATCACCTGGGAAAATGGCTCTGGTGAGTTTGCTGCCCTCCACACCATCCCTTTCCAGCTCAGGCAAGGAAGAGAGTTCACCATGCAGCCTTGACCTCGACGGGATAGGTGAGTATCTGCAGTCTACCTAAGAAACTGAGGACCTGGTGGTCCCTTTCCAAAGCAATTAAAATAATGATTATTTTAAAGCTGGAGTGTCATGGGGTAAGCCTCTTCCTGTGAGAAACATGCTCACTGGGAAGCCTGTAATACAGAGTTGTGATAGTTAAAGAGTTATGGGATGGCTATGAGGTGGGGGTGGTATCAGGCTCAGCATCTCTGATCTTTCATTTCCTGTAAAATGGATGAAAGAGAATAAGGAGCAAGAGGCAGTAAAATACTACATGTAATAAAAAATCTTTCATAAAAAACCATAACTAATTAAAGCTAAGTCTAAATTTTGGGTGTGAATCAAAGAAAATTACTAGTTTTCATGGACACATGAAAAATCTACAAAAGTTCCCAGCAAATAAGCACATAAAGGTTTGCAAAGTTGGTGCCATTAGAAGATGTTTGTTCTATGGCTTGAGTTTGGTTTGTCTTCCAAAGGTTCACATATTGGACATGGAATCCATAGTTTGCCAATGTTAAGGCATGGCAGAACCTTTATGAGGAGTGTTCTAGTGGGTAGTAATTAAGTCATTCATCTTTGGGAGGGATTACTGCTGATGTGGATTGAGGCATTAATTAAGATGGTGTGTTATTATATAAAGAGTAAGCCTGGCCCCTTTCAGTCAGTCAGTCTCTCTCTCTCTCTCTCTCTCTCTCTCTCTCTCCCTCTCTCTCTCTCTCATCAAACATCCTGCCTGCCATGATGCTGTCATACAGCTAAAGAGACCCTCACCTGAGACCAAGCTGATTGGACCTTTTATGCTTTGGCTGTGAAATATTCTCTACAGTTTCATGTGCTCAAACACTTGGGCCACAGCCAATGGCTCTTACTGGGAAGTTCTTGCATCTTTGGGAGGTGCAGTTTAGCAAGAAAAATGGGTCACTGGAGGATGGGCCTTGGTTTACAGCCTGGCCCTGAACAAGATCATCCTGTCAGCTGCCTGACTACCTACACAATCCAATCAGCTCCTACTACCACAGAGCTACTATGGCTTCCCTGCCAAGATGGATAACATCCAATTATCCCAAGCTAGAATGAACCCTTCCTTCTTCAAATTGCTTCTTTCTAGCATTATGTCACAACACAGAGAAAAGCAACCAACACAGGGGTCACTGGAACTTGGACATTCTGTCACCAAAACAGAGCCAAAGAAATAACCTTTCTTTAGTGGATACCCAGACTGAGACATTGGGTTACAACAACAAAAGATGGATTGACCAATAATTCTTTTGAAGAACATTAATATGGCACAACAGAAATAATAAACACAAACACAGATCCAGAAAATATCTGCTTATGTGGAAGAAGTCTTTGTAATCCAGATGATAAGAGTCCCCTGCAAATCCTTTTATAAAGGCATCTGAGCAGTAACATGTTGGCATAAGTCTCATCTTACAAGGTTAGCTTTATGAAAGAAATATGCTTATGTAATACTATAACAAGATGTCAACATTTAACTATAAATGCAATTTTGCAAGAGTAGCCTTCTGCATTCTATTATACTACCTTTGTAATGGTTCCTGGAGAATAAGGGTCAGAGCTGGATAGGCAGCCAGGAAGTATGGTAGAGGAGGTGGTGAGATAGATATCTCATATTAGAAGTTGGAAGTCAGTGACTAGAAAGAGGCTGTTATTGGAGCAACTTATCAGAGTTAAGTAGAGGAAGTGGCAACTCTATGGGTATCTTAGGGTTTCCACTGCTGTGAACAGACACCCTGACCAAGGCAACTCTTATAAGGACAACATTTCACTGGGGCTGACTTACAGTTTTAGAGGGTCAGTCCATTATCATCATGGCAGTATATAGCAGACATGGTGCTGGAGAAGGAGCCTAAAGTTCTACAACTTAATCTGAAGGTAGCCAGAAGGAGGCTGTCTCCCTGCAGGCAGCCAGAAGAAACTACTTTCTGCACTGGGCAGAGCCTGAGCACAGGAGGCCTCAAAGCCCACCTACACAAACACACACTTCCTCCAACAATGACACAGCTCTTTCTATAAGGCCACACCTCCTAATAGTGTCACCCCCTACAGCCAAGCATCAAACCACATGAATCTATGGTGGCCATACTTATTCAGACCACCACAGTAGGGATAGGAAGAAAACACACCCTGAACAAAGAATGATATGCACAATGAGAAGTATGCCATATTAAGACACAGGCTTCATGTTTAAGAGGGAGATGTACTAAACATGTCCACCAAACATGTCCAAGAAAGACCTCTTGAGGTGAAAGTTTATGGTAGTAAATAAATAAAACAAACAGATCATTCTCATAATAAAATACATTATTGGCAGATGTTTCTCAGCAGTGTAGAGCATGTATATTAAGTAATAGGAATAAATATACCTGTGGCAAGGAGAATAAATTTGTTAATTTTCTTTTTAAATTTTTATTTATTTATTTATTTATTTAGAGTAAGTTCTTTTTAAATTATTTTCTTTTTTGATTTAAGTTTTATTGCATTATGATGATAAAAGATACATAATTTCAATTTATCTGAATTTGTTAACATTTAAAAACATATTTTGAGTAAATAGACTTACATCATATTCTTCATTCCCTTTTGTACCACAACTCCTCCCAGAGCCACCCTCCTCCAAAACCTGCCATACCTTTTGGTTTTTATCATATTCTTCAAAATTTATAAAATATTGTAACAATAAAAATGAGTATTATAAAAGTTGTTTGATATAAAACAATAATCAATTGAACAGACTTATATAGATGCTTGTCTACAGCAATACTGAAAATACACATTTTTCTTCATATAAATTTAAATAACTCCAAATATATTAACTGTATGCTATTTCAAAATAATATATCACTATTCATTTTTTAATAAACAGAAATAAACTCTTTTTGTTTGTTTTGTTTTAGTAGAGCTTAAAATCTTGGCTCTTACTGTCGTACAAACTCAAAATCAGAACAATTTTTGAACATTGGAGTTCATTGTAATAAAGCTGTACTTCAATGTCCCTCACATCACCAAAGGATTTTACCTCCATAGTAGATAAGCTAAGAGTTGACAGTTCTGCTGCACCAAGGAATGAATTTTAGGCACAATTTTTGGATATAGATTTTCTGCTATGGTCAAAGCTATTTGACTTGAGTGATTGCATCCTTCTTAGCCCACAGGGAATAGGTTACATTCATTTAAGAAATGGTGTGTGTATTAAGATGGTCTATCCATGAAGTCATTCATCAACTGTTTCAATGAACAATGGTTCTGCTTGGAGGGTGGCACAGATGTTAGGTGAGGGTAAGATTCTGGTGCATTGGCTGTGATGATTTTGAAAAGCATCCATTTCAGAATAAGAGTAACTTATAAAGTCCTCTTCTTCAAAATTGATACAATAATTATAAATATCAAGCAAAGCATTCAGTCTCACTCTTTGACGTTTTCTTACAAGCCACCTCCCAAGTTAATTGTCTATGTTTCTTTTGGCTATATAAATAATTTTGAAATATGTAAGCTGTTCTGATAACCATAGTATAGTGTAAAAACATCAAATAAACAATCCTACTAATAGAAAGGCTGAGATAGGAGAAGCATGATTTCAAGACCATTATGTGGCACACAGCAAGATCCTGTCATGTACAAACAAGCAGACAGTGTATATGGACTGTACAATATTGGACCTATTTCTCCCATTACCAAATTAGAGAGACCATGGGATGACAGCCAACAAATTTCTAATTCCCTATATTTTTGAGTTTCAATCGATTAGGATATGTGGTAATATTAATTTTCATATTAAGATATATTAAGGAAAAGTGATTGTTACTTCTTGTTAATTTTCTTGGTAGAGGTGGAATTATGTTTGTGTGGGTTTGTTGAAAGATTACTTTCTTGCTTCTTCTAGGGTGTAGTTTCACTCCTTGTGTTGGTGTTTTCCATCTATTATCCTTTGTGGGGCTGGATTTGTGGAAAGGTATTGCATAAATTTGGTTTTGTCATGGAATATCTTGTTTTCTCTGTCCTTGGTGATTGAAAGTTTTGCTAGGTTGTGTTCTCTTAGGGTCTGTATGACATCTGCCCAAGATCTTCTAGCTTTCATAGTCTCTGGTGAGATGTCTGGTGTAATTGTGATAGGTCTGCCTTTATATGTTACTTGACCTTTTTCCCTTACTGTTTTTAAACTTCTTTCTTTGTTTAGTGCATTTGGTGTTTTGATTATTATGTGACAGGAGGAATTTCTTTTTTGGTCTAGTCTATTTAGAGTTCTGTAGGTTCCTTGTATGTTCATGGGCATCTCTTTCTTTAGGTTAGGGAAGTTTTCTTCTATAATTTTGTTGAAGATATTTACTGGTCCTTTAAGTTGGGAACCTTCACTCTCTTCTATACCTATTATCCTTAGGAGGTTTGGTCTTCTTACTGTGCCTGGATTTCCTGGATGTTTTGGGTTAGGAGCTTTTTGTTTTTTGTGTTTTCTTTCACTGTTGTATCAATGTTTTCTATGGTATCTTCTGCACCTGAGATTCTCTCTTCTATCTCTTGTATTCTGTTGGTGATGCTTGCATCTCTGACTCCTGATCTCTTTCCTAGGTTTCCTAACTCCAGGGTTGTCTCCCTTTGAGATTTATTTATTGTTTCTAGTTCCATTTTTAGATCCTGGATGGTTTTGTTCAATTCTTTCACCTGTTTGGTGGTGTTTTCCTGTAATTCTTTAAGGGATCTTTGTGTTTCTTCTTTAAGGGCTTCTAGCTGTTTACCTGTGTTCTTCTGTATTTCTTTAAGGGAGGTATTTATGTCCATCTTAAAGTCCTCTATCATCATCATGAGAAGTGATTTTAGATCTGATTCTTGCTTTTCCAGTGTGTTGCAGTATCCAGGACTTGCTATGTGGGAGAATTGGGTTCTGATGATGCCAAGTAACCTTGATTTCTGTTGCTTATGTTCTTATGCTTGCCTCCCGCCATCTGGTTATCTCTAGTGCTACCTGCCCTAGCTATGTCTGACTGGAGCCTGTCCTTCCTGTGATCCTGGTTGTGTCAGAATTCCTCAGAGTCAAGTTGTCTCTCTGATCCTGTGATTCTGGGATCCTGTGATCCTGAGATCCTGGGTGTGTCTGAGCTCCTGGGAGTCAAGCTGCCTTTGGGACCTTGAAATCCTGGTGTGACCGTGCTCCTGTGATCCTGTGATCATGGGCATGTTAGAGCACCTGGGAATGGAGCTGCCTCTGGGTGTTGTGGGGCTGGCTGCAGAGTTTGTGCCCAAGGTCTGCTCAGGGCCCAGCCCAGACCAAATTTGTTAATTTTCATCCTAAAGAATATAGAATGGAGACTGGAAAGATGGTTCAGTGTTAAGAGCACCTGCTGCTCTTTCAAGGAAGATTCTGATGTAATACTTTACTATTTTATCATTATGTAGTTATAATGTGTGTGTGTGTGTGTGTGTGTGTGTGTGTGTTTATAAGTGTGCCATGTGTATTCAGGTGCCTACAGAAGCCAGAAGAGGGACTCAGACCCAAAAATAGGTGGTGGGAACTGAATTCAGGTCCTCCAGAAGAGCAGAAAGCACTCTTAACCATTAAGCTATCTCTCCAGCCTGATATGCAATATCTACTGTCATGTAAAATGAGACCTCTGAGGGCTGAGCACTAAGACAGCTTCACAGGAATCACAAGTGATCAATGCACCTTACAATGATGTGTGCACAGAAGACACTCAATGTGTAACCGGTTTTGTTGTGTGAGTAAACGTAAAGGTGTGGTATGAGGGGATGGTCAGGGAAGCTCTATACTCATCCAACATATGTCCATCAAGAGTCCACTGTGTGCTTAAAAAGGGGCAAAAGGGATAATGATGGGCTGTGACAAATATCATGAAGGCAATGGCTTAGATAAAATAGCACACAGGAGAGGGGAGAAGCCACTTTGGGCAAGGCATTCCTGAGGTCTCAGACCTCAAGTAAACACAGCTTGTGTTCCCCAACATGAGGTAGGGCATCAGCAGCCTGAGATCACAGAAGAGTCAGCTTGTTGTAAGAGACAGAAAGGAGACTACTGTGCTATTACATTCAAGATGCTGAGAAGGGGAGGGATGGAGAGATGGCATGCCCTGCAGATAACTTACAGTTAATTTCACAATCTACAGAGCTCTGCAAATAAATGACACAGATGACAAATGCTAATCACTGGAGTGATCCAGGGTGATTCATCTCATAGGAGTTCTATTCACATATTTTAAACCTAACTTTTTGAAAGGGCCATTTTATTTTCAAGTGTGTGTGTGTGTGTGCGTGTGCGCGCGCACGTGTATGCATATGTGTGCATGTGTGTGTATATGTGTGAGTGTATGTGCATGTGTGGACATGTGTGAGTGCATATGTAGGTATGTGTGCATGTGTATATGTATGTGTGTGTGCATATTTGGGCATGTATGTGCACATCTGTGTGTATATTTGTGAGTGCATGTGCATGTGTGTGCATGTGTAAATGTACATGTGTGTGCATGTATGTGTACATCCATTGTGTGTGTGTGTGTGTGTGTGTGTGTGTGTGTATGTGCATGAATAAGGAAGTGCTGGTACCCAAGGCGGTGAGAAGAAGTTATAGGAACTCCCTGGAACTGGGGTTATTATAGGCAGTTGTGAGACATGTGTGTGAGTGCTTGAAACCAAACTTAGGTCCTATGAAGAGCAGCATACACTCTTATCCCTGGGCCATCTCTCCAGCCCCCACTCATATTTTGAAGTTTATTCTTTGCATGATTAATTTAGCACAAAGGATAACTAAACTATACCACTTGTTTCTATTCAGGGTATAATGGTATACACATTGGTATTCTAGCCAACTCTGTCATTTTCAAGCATCTTTTGGTGTGTTCATGGAACAGGTTAACTGCTTCAAGTGAGTCTTCTGGTCTCTTGGAGTTATTTTGTCTTTGTTGGGTTGTTTATGAAGCTTAGCATTTAAAAAAAAATCACAGAAGTGCTTCCACCTGAATCATGAAGAATAGCAATCTTCAAAATCCTTCCTAACTTGTCAAGCATGGCTTCAGCTGTGGCGATCATCACAGGTCACGGGAGTAGGGAGAGCGATCACGGGTTCACAGGAGTAGGGAGAGCGATCACGGGTTCACAGGAGTAGGGAGAACGATCACAGGTTCACAGGAGTAGGGAGAACGATCACAGGTTCACAGGAGTAGGGAGAGCGATCACGGGTTCACAGGAGTAGGGAGAGTGATCACGGGTTCACAGGAGTAGGGAGAGCGATCACGGGTTCACAGGAGTAGGGAGAGCGATCACGGGTCACGGGAGTAGGGAGAGCGGCACGGGTTCACAGGAGTAGGGAGAGCGGCACGGCAATTCAGTACTAAGAACCAATCCACAGCTTACTGAGTCTTTAATAGTATTTTAATTGAGTCACAAGATGTTTGTCTTCCTCACACAGGCTCACCTACTTCAGAGGCTGCCCTTGAAGCTGAGCCCAAGGCCCACTGTACAGCCTCACCTACATCAGCTGATAGCTGGTTGGGATCTCCATCCTCACGGGCACAATGGAATGCCTATCTCTTCAAAGCCAAAGATAAATTAATATGACCAAAGATGAATGACATTAAGAAATGGAAAATGACAGGAAATGGAAAATGTTTTATACAGAAAGAAAAAGAAGGGATGAAGACTACCAGCATGGATAGCTGATGTGAAGACTGTCTCCACACCATCGACAGAGGTGCCTCATGGGAGGAGTTTTACAGTGTGTTTTAGCTTCTCAGTATTTTCAAATTATTTAAGTAGGTCAACTGACCACAAAGTTACATCTGGTTGTCAAATCAATCTCTGTCTCTCTGTCTTCTTTCCTGTCTGCCTATCTGTCTGTCTCCCTTTCCTTCTCTCTCTCTGACTTAGGTATCGTTTCCTTTGGGGCATTTAGGTCTACAACTACTAAAATTGATGTTTTGATCAAACATTTAAGCTATAGATGTCTGATTATGACATCAAGAAAATTCCATTTTTCCATCTGTGATTTTCTTTTAGCCTGTCTTTTCTTTTTTTTTTTTCCAATTTTTATTAGATATTTTCTTCAGTTACATTTCACATGTTCTCCCGAAAATCCCCTAAACCCTCCCCCATCCCCCACCCTGCTCCCCTACCCACCCACTCCCCCCCCTATTTGCCCTGGTGTTCCCCTGTACTGGGGCATATAAAGTCTGCATGACCAAGGGGCCTTTCTTCCCAATGATGGCCAACTAGGCCATCTTCTTCTATATATGCAGCTAGAGACATGAGCTCAGGGGGTACTAGTTAGTTCATGTTATTCTTCCACCTATAGGATTGAAGACCCCTTCAGCTCCTTGGGTACTTTCTCTAGCTCCTTCTTTGGGATTCCTGTGTTCTATCTAGTAGCTGATTGTGAGCATCCACTTCCCTGTTTGCCAGGCACTGGTATAGCCTCCCACGTGACAACTATATCAGGGCCCTTTCGGCACTATCTTGCTGGCATATGCAATCGTGTCTATGTCTGGTGGCTGATTATGGGATGGATCCCCGGCTGCTGCAGTCACTAGTTGGTCCATCCTTTTGGTTCAGCTCCACACATGATCTCTGTAACTCCTTCAATGTGTGTTTTGTTCTTAATTCTAGGAAGGGGTGAAGTGTCCACATTTTGATCTTCATTCTTCTTGAGTTTCATGTGTTTAGTAAATTGTTTCTTGGGTATTCTAGGTTTCTGGGCTAATATCCACTTATCAGTGAGTACATGTTATGTGAGTTCTTTTGTGATTGGGTTACCTCACTCAGGATGATACCCTCCAGATCCATATTCAAAAAAATTGGAAAACCTAGATGAAATGGATAATTTTCTAGACAGATACCAAGTTCCAAAGTTAAACCAGGATCAGATTAATGACATAAACAGTCCTATATCTCCTATAGAAATAGAAGCAGTCATTAATAATGTCTCCCAACCAAAAAAAAAAACCCAGGACCAGATGGGTTTAGTGCAGAGTTCTATCAGACCTTCAAAGAAGACCTAATTCCAGTTCTTCTCAAACTATTCAACAAAATAGAATCTGAAGGTACACTACCCAATTCATTCTATGAAGCCACAATTACTCTGATACCTAAACCACATAAAGACACAACAAAGATAGAGAACTTCAGACAAATTTCCCTTATAAACATCGACGCAAAAATACTCAACAAAATTCTCACCAACCGAATCCAAGAACACATCAAAACGATCATCCATCATGACCAAGTAGGCTTCATCCCAGGAATGCAGGGATGTTTAATATACGGAAATCCATCAACGTAATACACTATATAAACAAACTCAAAGACAAAAACCACATGATCATCTCCTTAGATTCGGAGAAAGCATTTGACAAAATCCAACACCCATTCATGATAAAGGTCTTGGAAAGATCAGGAATTCAAGGCCCTTACCTAAACATGATAAAAGCAATCTACAGCAAACCAGTGGCCTTGTCTTTTCTAATTACTCATAATTATCAATGAAAACATTTTCTGAGTTCAATAAGGCACATTAATCCCCTCAGTTTTCAAGTAACTGAAAACCACCATGCCTCCAGAAAAATAGAGGTCCCTTCTGTGCTACCATGTGTCTGTGCATATAGCAGGGGACTGGGCACAGGTTACTGTATCACTGCAGAAATTATGCCTGTAGCCCTATGTCATACCTCAGGGCCCTCAAGGACCCCAAGATCCTGAGATGTCCCAGATACCTGACCAGTATTTGTAGACTGTATGAAGAGCAGTCATATGAAGCATGGGGAACACACGAGGTGGACAGGTCTGCCATAGCCACCTGAGTGACCATGAACAGAATGCTTAATCTTCCTGAACCCTTGTTTTATTTACCTGTAAAATGAACATAAGAAACTTCCTATCTCATGGGGCTTTGGGGATGCTTAACTGAGGTAGTACACACACACACACACACACACACACACACACACACACCAGCACTCATTAAATAGTAGTTCTTCCTTCTCGTTGGTAGTGAAATTTTACTATAAACATCCTTCAAAACATCTGTATGAAAATCAATGTTTAGTTTTATAAACTCTTTTGTTCCCCAGAATGCCTTTTGTCCTTCCTGTCAAGCCCAGACTCAACCATTCAGCACTCACTCTGGCCTACTGTTCATAGAGCATGCAGTACCCTGGTAGGTTTCCTGTCAGTTTTACCCAGGTCACCTCTCCTCCTACGCTGACAGATTCCTCAAGGACAAGAGTGACTTCTAGTTCAGGACTGCACTCTTAAAAACATTCATTTCCCTCTTTTCCAGGTAACAGATATTTAGTGAACTTTAAAAAGACTGATTTAATAAATTTGATCATATTTTCCCATAGGAAAAATAACATAATAAGCTATTACATGCCTGTTAAAGAAATTGATTTTAACTAAATTGCAGATGGAATTAGCAGGATGGGAGCGAAGACTCAAAGCTATAAAATAACTATTAAAATGGTCAAATTAAGCTCCAGAGTCTGAAATATATGTAAATGTGCTCAATGTGGAGTACACTGATCTCAAGGGCTTAGAGCTTCAACATAGCACAAGGTCATATCTGAAGTCTCCCAGACTTGCTTACACATATGTAATATGTGTTATGCTAACACATGTCATGTAATCAGCCACAGCAAATACAAAGCTTTCCAAAAGGTGGGATGACTTTAGGTGAGTCTGTTAGGTAGCCATCTTTCTACTGTTTTCTATGACTGATCAAAGCACATGAGTGAGCACAGCCATTTCAAACCATCTTACGCCATACACATCAAGACAGCAAGCTTTACATCTTAAGCATGCACATACAATACAAGTACATTAAAGGCACAAGATTATACTGGTATCCTTTCCAACAGAGAAAGCCTCTGATATGACTCTTCCTGGAACCAATGTTGGATCACACCATGCTCCCTCTCAGTTCTGTGTCCCTCTGTCTTTCAACCCTGTGTAACCCACTTCTAGGGGACAACAGAAGTTGGTGCATATTGGACTCTTACTACTCTGTGCTTGGCACCAAGTGCTTCAAAGGCTGTTGAAGGCCAGCTTTGACATTGACAGGGTAAACTGAGGAAGGCACGAGAATGGAGTCAGTGATTTCGGTTGGTGCTGATGGCAACCAATGGAGGCCCTGATGATAGTGGCAGGTGATTAAAAGGTGAAAGGGAGGAGAGGAACTGGTGGTGATGGTACCAGGCATGGGTCTCCTCTGATGGCACCAGGTGTGAGCCTCTACTGATGGTAGCAGGTAACTGGAGAAGAAAGAGAAGAGACCAATGCTGGTAGCAACTGGCTCTGGCTGCTACTGATAGCGGTTAGCTGGGCTGCCACTGATGGTGGCCAGTGATTAGAATAATCCCCCAGCAGACTTTTCTCTGAGGGACTAGAACTTGATTCATTGGGGCCAACACTCTCTGTGACCGGTGAGAAACTCTGAATTCTTTAACCTCCTAAGGAGCTGGTGAGGAAGAAAAGAGAGAAAATCATGCAGGGACATACACACACTGGATGAAGCAAAGCAAGCTCCAACCATCTTATACACACACACACAGACACACACACAGACACACACACATTTAGTGGGTGAAGCAAAGCTCTAACAAGCAAGCTCTAACCATTTTACATATACACACACATATACGCATACATACACAGTTGGCAGATGGAGAGAAATTCCAACAACTTTATTTTTTATCTTAGCCTTTTTATATCTCCTAAAAAAGTTCTCTACATAAGAAAAAGAATTACCACATTTAAAAATGGATTAGATGTTACACAAGAAGGAGTTACAGCAAGATTGTTGATTGTGAGTTCAAAGAGGTAGTTTTCTCTCTTTCATTCCATAAGCTCATTATAAGTTCAAAGAAATAGTTATATATGTTCATGGTGTTACTTTATCATGGTGCACACTTGTGGCCTCATCCTTGGACCTGACCTAGAGTGAATGTTGTCTTTGATCATTTTGTTCTAAGCCTATTCTTCTTCCCAATGCAATGTGTGTACTTGTAACCTATAGAGGCTCACTCCTTTTTATGCAACCTTTACTATTCTACAAGGGAGAGACACACTCTGCTTCTGAGTCTAACTTTAAAATTCCTACCAACTGTCCTAACTTCTTAAAACTGTTTGAATCAAATCAGCAATTCATAAATCATAAATTCATCTAAACAGCATTAATCCATTAAAGTTCATCTTCATGTTGACCTGCAGAAAATATGCCCAATGGGGTGGGCTAATACCCAGGAATCAATCATAACAGACTACAGGCAGAAAAGATCTTTCTTTGCCCAATCACACCCTGTCAGAACAACGAGGAACACAGCGATGGCAAACATAAGAAGGCACATCAGCAGCAAGAGCAGTCCTGGGACAAAGGCCCCAGGGCCATGCCTTTCCAGGATTCATCCATCACAGGCATGCAAAGCAGTGGGTCATCTGCAGGAACCTCAGTTGTCTACTGCAGCTCCCCCTGCCCCGTGTCTGCCAAAAGTCCATTTACCACTCACAGCATAGCAACCTGGGATGGAGGTCAATGCATAGGGAAGGTGGCCCAAACAAGATGGTGGATGGCTTCTCAGAAGAGACCGCTCTGTCATCAGGTGTTTGAAAGATTATGTCACACATAAATGGAAGCATGTGTACCTAATGCTCTGAGCTGTAAAACAGGGCCCGGTCAACGTTAGCAGCTAAGGTTGGACACTCTCAGGACAAGTAACTGAAACCATTAGAAAAGCCAGAGTCAACTGGGAACACCTGGGCATTCACTCTGGCAAGTACAATCATACCATCTTTCCTGCAACCATCACCTACGTTAGCCACAAGCTGGGAGTTAGCAGATGCCTCCAACTTCCAGAAACTTTCTAGTGACACAGTCCATCCTATTTCTCTGGGTGTGGCTATACTTCTGTTTCTGGCCTCTGGCCTCACCTGACAGCCTGAGAACCAAGAACAGCAGAGATCTAGACAAGGGTTCTGAGACTGTTGCCTGTGTACCTGTCACCTGGATCCAGTTTCTGTCAAAGAGTCTAGCTCAGACGATCTGAGATGGGGTCAAGAGCTGACATTTTTAACAGGCTCCCAAAGACTGGAGAGTCTAAAGGATATAGCTCAGTGATGGAGTACTTATCTAACAAGCTCCCAGGTGGTGCTCCCAGGTGGTGCTCCCAGGTGGTCCTAGGAGGTCTGAGGACCAACCCCTTAGTTCTACAACAAACTCTGCCAGGGGCACTGACTACACTCTCCTTCCACACTCCACCTGAATAACCGACACTAAGTCCTGGGTTTCTTGCTCCCAGAATGTGAAGCGGCTGCTATGAAAATGTCCTTTCAGGACAATCTTGTATCTGGTCAACCTTTTGGACATGATGGCTGTCATTGAGAGTAGAGGATCCCTTTGGGCATGTGCAGGCACAGACATTTCTATTCTCCCTTCCCCTCTACCCAATCTTGATTTCACTCCTTTTCACCTGCTCCCAGGTCATGTCCAAGCAAGTGCTCCTACACTTAATTTTTCCTAAATATCATTCTTTTTTACCTTCAAAAATATTTCTTCCTCTTCCTAAAGAATTAGCTACCCATGGAACCCCAATCACTACCTTTTTCATTTCCCAGTGGAACTTAAAATGTGAAAGATGCCTACTGTTACAATCCCTGGATGGCCCCCTCACCAACTCCATAACCCCTTATCTGTAGGGAGTTTACCCCCACAATTGATTGGGAGCCAAGTTCCCAACTAGTCACCATTGACTTCCCAAAAGAAACTATGGTCTCCTTATAGCCTGCCATTTTCTCTGACTTTGATCTTAGTGGTATGTTACCCAGAATGACTTGTGACAAGGTATGACAAGGGCAGAGCCTAGCCTGTCCTTTAAATGCAGTTAAAACACACCCCCTTGCAACACAGGCTCCCTTTATTAGTGGTTTCATCATGTTGTCCATGACTCCATCATTTCACAAGTTCTGCTAATAGGGTCATCCCTAAGTGCTGATGTAATTCCTGGGCAAATGGTAAAGGTAAGCCTATGATCTACACTGGAATAAGTAATGCTTTCAGGAGAATCTCAATCCTGCCAAACTCCCTGTCTGGATGATATGATAAAATTGGCCCGGAGCTAGAGAGGACTCCAGAGAAAGCTTAGGTTTGGATCCCACCCAAGAGGCAAGACTCAGAAAGTATGTCTCTGACTGCCTCCTTCTTCTAACATATCTGGAGCATGAGCTCTGATCGGCTCCTTATTCTAACACATCTGGAGTGTGAGCCAATTCTAACAGAAGCTTATAATCCTCCATGCACTTGTGTGCCCTAGGACTCTCATCAATCAAGAAGGCCAACTAAGAATGACCTTGCTCTGACTTTGATCTTAGTGGTATATTACCCAGAATGACTTGTGAGAAGGTATGACAAAAGCAGAGCCTGTCATTTAAATGCAGTTAAAACACATCCCCTTGCAACACAGACTCCCTTTATTAGGGGTTTCATCATGTTGTTCAAAAGGTCTAGGATTCCCCATCCAAGTATTCTCATAATATCCACTCTCCTAAGAGACGGGGCTCAGTGCTTGGGGTACCATGTAGCAGTGGGAATGAAGGTTAAGGGTAACACAGTAGGAAATTGGACACTAAGGACAAAAAGGCAAGTGACGTTATTTAATGGCAGTGGCAGTTGCCAACTCCGGATAACTAGCCACCCTTCTGCTGATTGCTTTGTAACCTGGTGAATAAGGATAATCACTATGCTAATTCAACACATAAACATGTACTGTTCTGAAAGAAAATCTCTTCCAGGAATCTGCCCATCCATGTGTGTGTCAGGAAACATCCAATTCTAATCTCTGACTAAATGGTTTCCCAATTACCATATACACACTGGCCTCACCTGAACTGTCCTTCTGACTGCTCTCATGCCTGATCTCTTGGTAAGTCTCTCCTACAGGGTAAAGAGCCTTAAGAAGATTGACTTAATTATGCCCGTTGTCTGGGGATCAGGTCATCATGATGACTGGTGAGACTTGTGAGACAGAAGCATAGATCAGGATCCAAGTCTGGAGTGCTTCAAGAGTACGGGTGTTGCTGGGCGTGGTGGCATATGCCTTTAATCCCAGCACTTGGGAGGAAGAGGCAGGCAGATTTCTGAGTTCAAGGCCAGCCTGGTCTACAGAGTGAGTTCCAGAACAGCCAGGACTATACAGAGAAACCCTGTCTCAAAAAACCAAAAACAAAACAAAACAAAACAAAACAAAGAGTACAGATGTCCACCACTGTCACTGGTGCAGGGGAGTAGCCACGAACTCAGAAATGAAGCAGGTCTTTGATTCATATTTTTTTTTTACAATATAATACATGAAGGCCATGCATAGTGACCCTTCTCACCCCCATCTCCTCAAAAAACTCTCTCATATGGTCATGCCTATTTGTGCTGTTTTGTGACTCACGAGGTTACTGGAACCATCTGTGTGACCATAGGTTTAAGGTTATCTTTAGAGCCTGGTAGGTTCACCAGTGTGTATAGCACTAATGGCAGCCATTCACTCTCACAGAAACTATCAATAATCTGTAGTTCAGAGAGGTAAAGGCTAGGGCCCCATGAGCCCCCTACCTAACTTGACCAATTGTCTTGTGTGGGGCCAGTGTAATAATTCCATGGATCTGAATTAGTAGTGGCTGTACCTGTGTCTAGTCTAGAGACTGGCATTTTGAAGCCCTTCACTCCATCTTCTGGCTCTTTTATGCTTCCTGCCCTCTCTTCCACGATGCTCCCTCAGCCTTAGAGGGGTGGTACACATGCCTTGCTGGGCCCACGACCTCCGCGGACTCTCTGTATCCCGGAAGATGTGAGTCTGCCCTCAGTACCCTTCACAGTAATGGGAGGCTTCTCTGAGTGACTCTGGGGGCTGCTTTTGTCTAAGGCTGTAAGCACAGGTATTGGCAGGGAGTTTGCTGCTGTTTTCTAGCTATTTTTAAGAGCGTACCAGCCCTCTAAGTGGGAAGCCAGTGAGTGATTCACTCAAATGATCAGCAAGTAAATCTGAATGAGGGGGAAATGTTCCAGGTGGGCTTAAAGGACACAGCGTGATCAAACATTGCCAACTTTGAGAATCTCATGACAAGCACACAAATTGGGATGTCTGGAACAAGAGCCGTGGAGTGACTGTTGTTCTTTTTTGGTTTTGTTTGGTTTGGTTTTTTCCCAAAGCTCAACTCAGCACCACGTAATCATCATCATTTGTCAAGTGAACTTCTCCGGAGACACAGATCCAAGGAATCTACAAGGCCCATGCTTTATCCTGGGAGCCATGTTCCTACAAGCATAAGGCATTAACCAGGATAAGAAAGAGATACTGACAGTCCACATTATTCAAGGCAGGTGCAACTGGTGATGTCATAAGGTCAAGGAAGAGGTCAGATGAGGGTGATGTCTTCAGTGAGCCAACTGTTTTCACAGTGACTGAGACCCTGCTCCGTTAGAAATTCAAGTAAGATATTTCTGTAACACAGAGGCTGTGAGTCAATCCCTTGAA